>CM076578.1:1281527911-1281669553 GCA_034641835.2 Pinus albicaulis
GCCCCAACAACCTCACAATAAGTTAGACGCATGGCTAGATTAAGGCCCATAACCTTCGCTCTCATGGAACCTCAGCCTCAAATGCTTGAAAACTCCTTGATCTTCTACTAGAGCCATCAAAGTAAAGGCAGCTTTACCTCTGAGGAGATGCATCGGAAGTCCTTTTGTGATCCTATGACATTGCAAACACGTATACATCATGTAATCGGGTTCTTATCAGTTTTCTATTTCCCTCGTCGGAGTCAGAGAAAAACTCGCTATCCTTTTCCTAGTAGAGTACACCATCGGTTGTCGATTGATCCAATCTTTGTCCCATGCAATTAAATTATAAATATGATCCACATCTTCTTCTTAATGCATCGGCTCTGTATATCATTCTCCTTCTGTAGGGTCTAATGGTACTATCACCTGTGTACCTTCATTTTCAAATACTATGCTTATTTTCTTCAAATTGATGATACCTCCCATATCTATGGCCCATTTCAATCCTAGGAGCACAGGATAGTGGTCCACATCTTCTACAATCTAAATGACCTCAAATTCAGCCTAGACCTTAACTCCTGCGATATCCACCAGGACCTTTGATAGTCTTCCCAATGGTATGATCTTCTGCTAATTGGCCATGCACAACTAGATAGTGGACCATTCCAACTTTGGTTCTCCCATTCACTGCCAAGTTTTCCTAGGTAGTATGTTCGCATCTAAGCCCAGGTCCAGAATAAATTGATCCATCTCATAATCACCAATTTGCGCGGTTAACTGCATTTCCTTACGAGTGTGCTTCTTATGCTTGTACAGTTTGTTCACATCCTTAACTTCCATGGGTGGGTTTGTTCTATCTGCGCAACTGTCTATCAAATCTTGGAGGTTTTCTAAGGCCCTTTGGTTGCGCAAAAATGTCATACATGCCTACAGAAATGGTCTGACCTCATCATTTGCTTTGGGATTCACGGGGGCTTGAGGAGTAGATACCTCAACTTTAGCAAAGTCTTAGCAAGCTGCGACAAAGGTTTCCTTTTCCTTTTGAAAGTGAAAACCTTCTTGTTTGATGGCTGCTTTTTGGATAAGAGGTTCCGCCTCAGCTTTCTCGGAAGCTCCCCCGGTGGCCATGCCGCTGCGCGTTATGATATTAATTCTTGGTCCTTCATCTCGAGGTTCTGATTTAACCCTTTGTACATTCTATGTAGGTGTCTGATGCTTTTCCTGCATCTTGGCTATCAGAATTGGGCAATCTTCGATCACATGATCCAACTGTCTACAGTATCTGTAGGATTGTCTCGCAGGGTTGGTGTAGTCCCTTACAAAGTGCCCTATTTCTACGCAATTATATCAAATCAATTGTCCTCTCCCCCTACCCGCACTTCCAACTCGCCGCCCTCCCTTGCCCCTAGCTAGGGAGCCACCCATACCTAAGGGGGATCTTGGTGAAGAAGGGTCTAATTGTACCCTATATAGGTTTCCTCTGTCGATCATCAGATCATAGGTTCAACAGTTCTGTTTGTCATGTCTTACGAATCTGCAAAACCTGCACCATTGTTGCTTTACTTCTGGGACATACGCACCCAAGTGAGGGTAATGGTTAGTATCATGTAGGCTAGCTACATGAAAGTCATCACACCATAACGTTGGTCCACTCAGTCCTGGACATAACGGACTAGGCCCCCCCGCTTGTAGGTAGTTTTTCAGGAGTGGGCACTGATCCTTGGTATGCCCTGATACCCTACATTGTATACACCATAGGTCAGTGCTAGCTTATTTCCCTCGGTCATTTCATAGGTTATGGATCTCCATGTGTATCGCTTCCAACTATCCTTGGATTTGTTGTACTCCCAGCTGGGTATCATCTCTTAGTGCAACTTCCAATTTCATAGCAATCTCCAAGGATTTTTCCTGTGATTCAATGGCTTGATGACCCATAGGTACGCGCAAGTGAGGCAGTAACAAAGCAATGAACCATTCGTTGTGCTGCCTGTCATCATACTAAAATTCTCCTTCTTTGATTACTTTTTTTAGCCGCTAGTCAGCTTCCCATACAAACTCAGAGGGTCCTTGCTTGAAATATTTCAGATCATTCACTATTTGGGAGTAGGACTTAGGCTTCTTGAATTGTTGTTTCAAGGAATTCTTAATCTCTTCAATGGTCACATTTTTACGATGAGCTATGTATCCCATATACCAGTCCAATGATCTTCCTTCAAAGGCAAGGGATATCAGGTTCTCGTATGAAAGATCAATCCCGTGACAAACTGCAATCGTCTTATCTTCATCCCATACACCCTTAAAGGTAGGTAGTAGCTTCATGTGTGAGGCTATCTCGTCTTCTGGTGGTGGAGGTACAGGTGAGTTCTAACCCCTATGCTGAGTTGAAGGTGGTGTAGTTGGAGGGATATGCACAGCTAAATTTCTTACTGGGCTGTAGACAGATCTATCTCCCTCTTGATTCATTATGTAGTATTTTCCACTCCGCGTTGTACCCTCGCTCTGATCAGAGCTCATTCACTCTGCATGACTACACAGAATGCTCTTTTCGCACAATAATATCTTAATCAATAATGGTAAGGTTTTCAGAAACTTACCCTGGAAACCCTTGAAGAACCTCCGCTCTACCTCTGAATAGGACAAAAATTTATCAATTTCAAATTTCGTCACAAATCCCCCTACCACACTATCCACCCAGTGATCTACCATGCGAGTGACGGTGTTATCAGTCTTCTCCAACTATTGGATCAACTCTGGGTCCACTGCATGACCCGTTCATCCTTCCAACACTTTTGGAAATATACGAGCCTTGCAAGCCACTCCTAAAGCTTAGTTGCAAATGTCACAAAGAAAATTTCGTAGATCTCTATGAAAATGTATTTATTCTTCCACTTCTCTGTTGTCAACTTTGCATTGCGATTCTCTTTCATTGCAAATTCTTGAACTTGATTTTCAAACCAATCTTCAATTTTTTTCTTCTCAGGTCTCCAATGTTCCCTTGACATTACTCGATCCCTCTCTCAAAATTCTCCTGGTTTCAGAAACGGAACTATTTTTTGGCTCAAGGGGTCCTGACCCAGGTTTGGAGGTTAAGGTTTGCCAACAAACCCCTATACTACTGGCCCTTTCGGCAGTGACCTGCTTGTGCAGGCCAAAGTCTCACTCGAAGTAGTATGGGAGGGTGGTGGAACCAGGTTTCCACACCCTGAGAGAGAGAGAGTAGGTAAGTCAAGTAGATTTGCGTTTGCAGCCTATTGAGTTCGCACCAAACAGATCTATTCACAGGGTTGTTAACAGTATAATCACAACATACAGATCTAATATCGTGCACAAAGAACATATCATCATAACACATCATCAATAGAGTATATTTATACCATAACATATATAGATTCACAGCATAAAAAGATAACCAAAAACATTCATAACAGTTCCAATAGTTCACATCAACAATAACACCTTAGATCAGATAACACAGAAGTACTTCAACCATATCCGCATATATTAGTATCCAAAATATAATACAATACAACATAGCCTGCGCACACATCCAACAGGGTTCACACATAGCAGGATTGAGGATCTCCGCGCACACAGCCAGCATGAGTCCTTACCCTAACGACCAACAACAGATCTAACAATTTTCACTTAGCATCCAACTTAATTCTTTCTCTACCTTAAGACTCAAAAATGTTCATCTATTTATATCGACTTAGCCTACGCTTCCAATGGTCTGCAAACCATGGTTTGCGGACTCTTGGTCTACCCTTGACCCATTACATTGCATTCGAGGCTTTAAGCCATCCCAAAACCCCTACGCTAGACTAAATAATATCAAAAATATACAAAATTATACAAAATTCGCAGCTTTTAGGGGACCTGCCCACAGACTCAAGTTGTCTCAATGTCTAATTTGGATATGCAACTCACCACAAACCTGAGTGGGCACTCGAATTCCCCCTGAGGATGAGTGTGGATTCCTTCGGAAACACCCTTGTGCTAAATACGACAGCAGCCTCTGCTAAATGAAGAGTGCAAGAAGTCATATTAGACCAAAAAATAACTATAATCAACATTCCCTTTGTGGCTGACTTCCTCTTCCTTATATACATTGTGAGCCTTCTCACCTTGGGTCCCACTCATTAAAGCCACTACTCTCATGGAGACTTCCTCCCATTAACACTGCATTGTCTCTCATTGATTATCCACTCCCTCCATACCAGCGTTGTTGATTTGGTCAAACTTGACCCCATCCACATGCTCAAACCTCTATTCACACATGAGGGTGCTTTATCCAGCTACTAATATGATCCTTATTCGTATTAAGAGTGATTTTATTCCTACTAAAGAGATTTATGGGTCTCCCTACCCACTTATTCATCTATCTATATGACAAAAGAAAAAATTAATATTCCAATTAGCTACAAGGTAATTTTGGAATATTACAGTCCTCCCCTCCCAAATGATTCTTATCCTCAAGAAACTACAAGGATAGAACTGCAAAGCCTCCTCTCCTCCTCTTGTAGCATCCTCATATGATAAGCTCCTCCACTGAACAAGATTCTCTCTCATCAATATGTCCCCTAGTTGCTCTTCCCAAGTGCACAAGTTAGCCTTTGGTGGTAAACCCAAATGGCTCTCATCATGAAGAAGTGGGATATCCATGGAGGAAAATATATGTTTTCTAGAGGCCTTCTTGAGGCATGGAATCTGGAAAATGTTTGGAACCTTCATTCCCATGTGAAGCTCCAATCTCCAACCTATCATCCAAAAAAAATGGGTCACCCTCCAAAGTGGTAACTCATAGAAAAACTCCTCCCAAATGCTCATGAGATGCATCTCCCAAGTGCTCAAGTTAACCAAATGGCTCACCTCATAAGGAAACAAGAGATCTATTGTAGTAGCCATATACTGTCCAATGTTCCCCCTGAAGCATGAGGCATAAGAAGTGTGGGGAATCTCATTCCCAATGGGTAAATCTAGTCCATGTGCCATCTCTCCAATCATTCCAACAATAATGATAAGTACATCATCAACATATGGGATCAAAATCAAAGACACACTAGCTGCCATATGAAATACTGAAGGAGGATAATAGTCCCTTAAGTGGAACTAGCGCAGTATTACTCCTAAGTGCCTCAGAATATGATACGATGAGTGGTTTCCCAACCACTTTCTTGCTACCGAAATCCTCTCACATGTCTAAAGAAGGTGAATAATGTGTGGTGCCAACTGAGCACACCCTGAGTAAGATATCATCTCCCCAAAATATCCTAGGGAATGGCCATCCTCCTCACTGCTTATGGCCCCAAATGGACCAAGAAGTATATAAGAAAGAGTACCCCCTTTTGGAGCAATGAGTTGTACATGGACGGCAAGGATATACAAATACTCAAGTAGTGGATCATTACGCACAAAAACACAATCCTTACTATGTACCTTGAGCAAGTCGATAATGAGATCCATGGATGATCTCTCCATAGTGGTCTAATATGTCTCCATGAGGCCTTGGTGAATGGAAAGTACTGAACCATGTGCCATAAATCTCATCTCCTACTTGCCCATCAAGTTCCTCATATGTGAAGTGACCCTTGGAACACTCCATCAATATATACATACTCCCTAGTGACAGCGATTTTGGCCTTTGTGATAAGGCTCCTATCATTTCATAACTCCATTCTTTGACATGCCAAATGCCAAATTCATGTGTCATAATGTTGCTACATATGGGAGACTCCTTCCTATGTTGAAGTACCTCCTGATCCTCCAAGGCTAAGGAGTAGCCCCTTTGCACCATGATTGTGCCACCCTCTACTCCTAAAACATCATGCAAGGTATGGGAGAAAATCAGCCCATACTCTCCCAAGAGTAACCAAAGCAACAATATTTCTTGCTACTTCCTCATCTCATCATCATACAAGTCATGGAGTAACATCATGATATTTGACTTGTAGAATTCCCCATACAACCAAATCCTCTGTTGCCATATCATATGGGTGTCATGCAATGCCCCAAACCATAACACACCCTTTGACATAGGATATGTCACATGATGGCCAAACTCTTTCAAGAGTAGCCAGTGCAACCATGCCTCATTCCCTGTGTCATAGATATGAAAGTGGCTCACCAAACCCTTGCTCATCATCCTCACCCATCCATCCAATTGTGGGTGTCTCCTATCATGCTCCAAATTGGTATCCAACTCATGGATAATACCATCCTCCCAAATCTGATCACTATCCTTTCACTTCATGTGATGTTGAAGTGCAACCTTCTGGAGATCTCTACATAAACACCACTCATCAATGACCAAGTTGAACCCATAAGGTTTCAAATATGTTGTAGGAAAAATCTTCTCATTGAGTTGTGAGGTGCTCATCAAGAAGGATATATCATAATAATGGGATATGTTATCCATCATAAGATAAATTTCATCAACCATATTCCTATCCAATGCTACACAAGTAGAATGGTCATTGGAATGCTCCAATAATAGTTGGGCCCCCAACTCATCACTGATGCTCAGTGACAGCGCTACTGATCTCCTTGATGGTGCATCTGTTGTCTCATGATCATGCACAATGTTGAACACACATTTCTGCATTGGATTGATTAGGATTATGCTCATCCTATCCTCCAAAACTCTACACTCCAACCCAAAGTGTTGTGTGCAGCTCAACAATGAGAAACCAGGATGGCTATACATCTCCTCCTTGAAACAGTCAAGGGTCCTCTATGCAGTGATAGCATGTTTCTCCAAATCAGTAGTGTGCTTTGACCCTTGGTCATGAAATTTTTCTGATGGCATGTCCCCACAACTCTCCATAAGATGTGCTGAAATAATAGGAGGTGGAAATTTTTGCATACCTTGGTTAAGTTGATCCTTGGGAACATCTTGTACAGCTACAAGGGTTCCTCCTACCAGTGTGATGACTCCTCCAACTGCTGGTGATGGTGATGGTTGCTCCTCTACTGTTGCACCAGCACTGGTATAAGTCTCCTCCTCCTCATGCATCTCTTGAATAATGCATGGGACTCTCAATGTTAAGAGATCAAGACCATCTTGCAAAGATGCAAGTGTTACTTCTCCTAATGAAAGTGCTCCTACAGCAAGTGGTGGTGGGAGTTTCTCTTCTTTCAGAATGATAATGTTGACATCTTTCCTTGGATCCTCATGTTCTTTCTCACCTATGTCAAGCAATGTCTCAATAGAAATTTCTTCTGGTTTTCTTCTATCAAAATTCTTGATCATCCTTTGAGTAAAATCTGCATAAGCAGTCACTCTTGCATGTTTCAAATGGCTGAACCACCAAATATTTGCTTCACCCTCAAGGTGCATCACTACAATCTCAACAACTTCTCTTTATGCTTCTAGATGTAGCAGGAAGAATGCATCTAACTTCTTCCTCCAAGCCTTTTTTGTGCTTGTGGATGACCCATCAAAAGTAGTCAATAGAAATCTATTGTGTATTTTTCTTCAATTGCTACTGCAAGTTCTCCTCTCTTCTTTGATATAAATGAACTGCTGGAGAGTTATATTCTCTTTGAAAGCCCTTGATTGAGACTGGTATTCTACAAGATAATCACTTAGAGTCTCATGATGTAAGTTTCCTCCATCTCCATGCCTTTTACCTTCCTATTCAAAGGAAGTGGACATAGTAGATTTCCTAGGAGCTCTATGAAATACCGGTTTTTTTTGCTGCTGGTAGGAAGTGCTTGGGCCTTCCTCATCTTGAAACCCTCTTAAGGTCTCATTTTCTTGACCTCCTTGGAGAGGTCCTTCATAGATCTGAAAATATATGAGGCAAAACTCATTCCCTCCATCATTGTAGATCTATTATTCTTTTTATGCTTCTTCTTCTCATTCTTTTGATGACATATTGGCTTAAATACATAGGCTGAGCCAAGATTATGCTCTGATACCATTGTAATATCCCAAAATGGGAAAAGCAGCAATATTGAACACAAAAATGGAAATAGCAGTGAATATCATTACACCAAGATGTGAGACAAACATAGAGCCAATTTATTTATGTAAACCAACAGCAAATAAGTACAATAAATATGGGCACACCTCAAATAATCAAGGAAAACAAGCCTCCAATGAATACATATGCCAAAACATGAAATTTTTCTGCATAGCAGAATGTCGGAGAACTAGTGTAGCGGAGTCCTAGTGAATATAACTGCAGCTGGAAAATTTAACAACATGTATCTACTAATATTTGGCTCCAATAGTTTCAGGGATAGAGATCCAGGCTCCCAAGCACCTTTCCAAGACAACACAGAAAGGGTTTCCGGAAATACACTAAATGCTAAATAGTGAAACACAACCCTAGGGCTGAATAATCGCTACAACTGAATAACTAGAAGGAGGTGCTTGAAACTGATATATAAATGTATGGAGCTCCTCCAATAGATCCTCCAAGTGAAAGACTGATCCCTACACTGAATATCTAACCCTCCAAATGTAGCACTGAAACCACCATTGCAACTGCTCTCTGAAATAACGCATTCTATGAGGAAAAATGCATTGTAGGAGGTGGTAATAGCTTTTCTTCATTCCAAATGGTGAAATAATGCTCCAGGACCTTCCTTGTTGGCCTCCCAATGGAAAGTATACTTCTCCACTGAAACACAAACACAGAAAAGGGCCCTATCAATCCTCCACTACTTCTACCCTGCAACACAACACAACTCTGGAAGAAACTACGCTGTAGAATAAGACTGAAGCTGGACTAATGCCGGAATGTGGATATGCAGCTCACAAACCTCTCCTAACTGGGCACTCGAAGTCCCCCAAGGATGAGGGTGGGAATCCCGCTCGAGAACACCCTTGTGCCAAACAGCACAACAGACTCTACTAAACAGCTGAAGAGTGCAAGAAGTCATATCAGACCAAAAACATAAAAATAATCAACATAGCTTCTATGGTTTCCTTCCCTTTCCTTACATGCATTGTGAGCCTTCTCACCTTGGGCCCCACTCATTAAAGCCACTACTCTCATGGAGACTTCCTCCCATTAACATTGTGTTGTCTCTCATTGATTATCCGAGTCCCCTTCCTCTCCGGCCAACGGTGATTTGCTCAAACTTGACCCCATCCACATGCTCAAACCCCTGTTCACACATGAGGGTGCTTTATCCAGCTATTAAGATGACTCTTATTCACATTAAGGGTGATTTTATTCCTACTAAAGAGATTTATGGGTCTCCCTACCCACTTATTCTTCTATCTAAATGACAAAAGAAAAAATTAATATTCCAATTAGCTACAAGATAATTTTGGAATATTGCATCATTTATCCACAAGAAATTAACTATAGGTTCCAAGCACCCGAACATGTTTATCATCTCCCCACCTTGCACATGATAAAAATCCTTGTTGGTCAATAGATCCTCCCCTCCATGGCGCCCATCACTAAAAGAAGAGCATACATCACAAAAATCATGACGTCATGGCCATACCACTTAAGCCCAGGAAGCACTTCATGTCCATTCATCCACCATGCATCAAGTCAAGTTTTACCATATCGAAACAAAACCCCTTTTTTGGACTACCATGTTTTGCAAGCAGATTGAAAGCACACCACTGCGCCTTTCATTTGGCCTACCATACCTCCATTAGCATAGCCCATCTACGATATTTTCCATCCGCTTCATCACTCCCACACAAGAGACCGACCAATGGGGACCCCACCCTCAGCAAAAAATCCCTCCTCACATCATCAGTGAGCGAGCACTTTCATGTTTAGGGGCAACCGTCTTTGTGTGTTGTACAATCCAATCCCATTGTTTCATTCTTTTGGTAAGTGTACAAAGACTGCAAATAGTGAACAAAGTACCCCACTCATCCATCCATGTTTATCCCATGGTAGTAGCCCCTAGTCACCCTTGGTTGGAGTATCACACCTTTCACACATAAGCAACTGTGAAATTCATAACCAACATATACCCACCTTGGACGTCCTACTGACTCCATGGATTTCCTCATTAAAAATAGTTTTGACTGCCACCAAGCTGCTTTTTTATACTCTGGACTTGGGTCACTGAATCCCCATCATTGGTTTTCAGTCACCCCTCGCCATCATTCCTATGTTAAACTTATCAAATCTGAGACCCTGGTCCCTTGCATCAGTGACTCTCTTGTTTGGTTAAGGCTTCCTTTTTTTTACTTGAACTCTTTTGTGTCATCGATCCTCTTGACATTCTAATACGACAAAAGCTTTCAAGTCAAGATGGTATCATACTTTACAACCATTGCACTTTTCTCAAATTCATCGAAGACCCGTGCCATTATAAGCATCTCTTTCAACAATGCTTACATGAGAAGGTCTGAGTCATACACCCATGCGTACAATGAGAATTTATATGCCATACCAAGATTACACACGTGGGCACTAATTTACACCTATTTCCATAGAAAAAACACCCCTGAGGCGTCATCAATCATCGTCATCAGCCAAATCAGCAGATCACTACCATACTAGTGACATAGAAAGAACCTTTAGCTGTCAGATAGATTTGTTTAGCAAGCCAAAGCATCACGAGCATGGGACATGCTCGCCTCGTAGAAAAATTGTATTTATTGTATCATACTATATATTGTAGGGTTCCCACAGAAAATGGTCACTCTTCAACCCACTATAAGGCATTTCCAACTTTTAGCTGTATGTGGGTCTCTCTCTCTCTCTCTCCCCACAATACACAAAAAAGAAACCATAATGTATTTCGGCTATACAGTTCTTCCTATACCTCACACATTAGGGGGAAACTGTTATCACTGGAAAACCAGACAAGAAAAGATGACATTATTAAATTTCAGGCAGAAGGATTCACAGGGCTGAGGCACATTAAAGGATCTGGAAATTTTAAAAAATCCCTAAGGTCAAGAGGAAAAATCAAATTGCACACTAAGTAATAAGGAAAAATGCACCTTTTCGTGCATTTTTCTTCAATAAGTGTGCCTTTGCGCAACTTTCCCTCAAAAAGCCACATGGTCCTAGGAGTGGCGGAAGTCACTTTCTGGGACCACAAGGCACACTCCAGGAAATGATCCTACACTTGAGTCTGCCCAAGGACAGCCGCCTAAGCCACCTTGGGACCTCAAGGGAGCACACAAAGGAGTCAAGTATCACACAATGGAATCAACTCTCTCTCTTGGGTCACCATCCACCAATGTGCCAAGAGAGGGAAGGAGAATTTGAATTCATCTATAAAAGGCCACTAAGAGAGAAGAAAATGGAGAGCACATTGTTATGATGGCCAACATTGCTCAGAGGCAATTGACTAGTGTGAAATATAGAGCCGGAGTAGAGAGGGGATTCAGTTGTTGTCCATCCAACAACTTCAATCATTTGGAGTAGAGAGAGAGATAATCCAAAAAGTAGCTAGAAGGTAAACACGTCTTGGCACTGGGGCTTAGAACTCCATAGTTCTAAGGGCCCCTTGGCAAGTGTGTAAACGTAGTATCTTTCTTCCTAACAACAAGCAATAAGAGGGGACATTGATGCCACCGTTACTATTACTATTATGTTTAACTCTTTATGAGGTTTTGTGTTTATGTTTAGTTTAGTATTTTTTTCTCTCTATATATGCATACTATATCATGATTTAGTGTGTTTAATGTTTTATAACATGTTCACTAACCTGATAACTCTTTTGTTTATCTTCATGTGACCAAGGCTTAGAGGCAACGACCACTCCTCCTAAGAAATTGTGGATTGGTACACTTTTACACCAAAACCGGTACCGAGAGTAGACATGATGGCGAGAAATGGATGAAAAATGATGACAAGATTCAATGGTTCAAGGTCGGAAGATTGAAAAAAGTGGTTTAAGCGGCAGTCATAATGATTTATGACGAGGGAAAGCCACAGAGTCATAAGGACGTCTCGGGTGGGTATATTTCGATTATGAATGTAGTGGTGGCTTTTTGCATGAAAGGTATGAAGCTCACCAAGGGTGATTAGGAAGTTGTTACCATGGGAAAAAATGGATGGATGGGTAGGGGTTGTTGTCTTAAAATATTTTTACACTTCCCAAAAAGAATATAAAATGGGTTTTGGATTGTAAAAACATGGAGACGGGTGTCTCAAAAACATGAAAACTATCATTCACTTATGGTTTTGAGGAAGGCATTTTTTTTAAGGTGGGGGCTCATTGGTTAGTCTCAGTAAGCCAAATACGAGGCGTGATGTACGTGTTAGATCTTTTTGTGAAAATGGTAGTCCGGGAAAGGGGTTTTATAGTGATATGGTAAAACTTGACTTGATGCATGATGGATGAATGATCATGAAGTGCTTCCCAAACTGGGGTGTTATGGCCATGGCATCATAGTTTTTGATGCATGGTCTACTTGAGTGATGTACACCATGGAGGGGGGGTTCTACTGACTGACGAGGATGTTTATCATGTGCAAGGTGGGGAGATGATAAACATGGTCGGGTTTTTGGAACTGTTATCACTGATTTTCCTTGAAGTTGTGGAAAAGGAAAGTAAATCCGAGGTAACCACAAACCAACCTTCAGATACAGAATATAGCCAATCTGTATCTAGAGAGGGCTCTCTCTTTAAAATTTAGCTTTGTTCTTAGAAAATATTAGGCTAGTTATAAGTCCAGGGGTTTTGTTTGAATTTGAATGGTGGAATCCGCCAACTAACAGCAAGATTGAGTATTTTAGGCCATTGGGCTATGGAGTTGAAAATATGGCTTTACTGGATTAATTTTTTACACAAAAGATGGCTTTGCAGGGCAAGATAGCCAAAACAAAGAACAATTTTAGATATTAAAGTGAATGGAATGGATTTTTAAATGGATGAAAGGCAATTAAGAATATTTCAACATGTTTAAACGAGGGAAAGTGAGTGATTACCAATAAAGAGCAATTAAGAATTCTTTACTAAGTAATCAAATGCTTAAACCAGAGAAACAAGAGCAATTAAGAATTCATTGTTTATGACCAGTTTAGAAGAAAACATTTAGAATAATAACAATTGAAATCAGAGTACACTTAAGCAATTTCTGATTTAATCCTTTTTTGTTAATTATTCAAAAATGAAACATAGTGATATAGTAAACATATATAAAACTTAAAACACAGGATAGAAATGACTTATTGAACTGTAGTCTGACACATGAATCCTGCAAAAAGTCTTGAGCTTCAATTCATCATCCAGCAAGCCACAAAGAAATTTCTCCAAAAAGCACTTTATTCCAAAAGTCAATGTTACAACAAAGTAGAAGAATCCACCCTCAATAATTCAATTGATGGCTTATTTATACAAAAAATTATACAAAATATCTCTCAACAAAACGAGATATAATCTAATATGACTCATAGATAAGTTACAATAAAAATAGAGACATATGGTCTCATGGATAAGACAAGAAGTAACCGATGTTGTGTTGTTCCCTCCTTTTGAGAGTGTGCTGGAGGCAGGTGCTATATTGTGGCTCATCGTTGTCTTTTTCAGTAATTTTTTTTTAACTGCCTTGCTTCACTGATACTCTTTGTTTTCAGTGATACACTTTTAACTGAACTGATACTCTTTAACCTTTTTTTATCCTTTATCCTTTAAACTATGGTAAATAGGCAAAATTTCATATTAGGATAAATTTTCCAAAAGTTCCAACATATCTTCCCACCATTTCTCTTCTGCTATTCTTGTCCGTTGAAGCTTCCTTAATGTTTCATCAGCCTCGGTATATCTGAAGAAATTAGGCTGGTTAGGAAACAAATGCCTTACTTCATGTTCCAGATAAAACAAATTCTCTAATCTGTCATGAAGATTCCTTCCTGTAGGTAACGTGGCTTGTGATGAACTGGATGAGGAATTGGCTAGATTGTGAGCATGTATGTCCAATTTCCTAACATAAGTTTCGAGTCTGTGAAATTTCTTTGAATAATAATTTATTATCCATGAGACTATCCACAGTCACATATCAATTCGAATTCATATGCAACACATAATCTCTTCCACTCAGATCATCACACATGCGGAAATAAAACAAGCGATAGCACATCAATTCATCATACACATTAACACAGTATGTATGGAGAAAGCTTATAGCTGAAAACCCCGCAGCTATTGTGTATATTATAATGGAGAAATCATGTAACAAAATCAGTACAATACTCCTCACAAGTACTCAGTACTATCTCATGAAGTTACACACAAACTAGCTCAGTTTTGAACAGGTTACTGGTTCAAAACTCACCGCCAATTTCCTTGCCTCTATTGCACAATCCAGGCCTGTCTATATAGAGATCCAAGGTTCGAATCTCCTTGGCTTGACAGTGCAATCATCATGGGAAATTCCTCCAAGTGTGGTGCAAATATCATGCACAACTGATGTCGCCACTGATAGCTAACTCCACCCTTTCATCTACCTCTTTCACTGGTCTCCACTGAACTGATCATGCACTGTAGTGAAATGATGTGTTATTGAGTTGAATAATGAGTTACTAATTAATGAATTAAATAATATTTAATTCACTCCACTCATAACTAATTGATTAGCTAGTTAAACTAATCTCAACTAGTTCAGCTAAAATAAACAGAACACAACTCCACTAGCTGTCTCATTAACTCCACCAAACTTCTGCCACTGAAGTCCTAACTGAAGTCAACCATGCATGATGCCATCAAACCCTTGGGAATCATGTGATTCCTCTGTCAGATGCATGAGCCACTTCTGTAGCTCGAACTGAAGTGCTCCAAGAGAGTAAACTGTTGTTTAGAGTCCAAATATTATTAAGGGTAAATAATATTTGACTTCCCTATTTTTAGGAGAGGCAGTCTAAAAATAGACTTCGACCTCTTCGACCTAAAAATAGAGTCTCATCTATTTTTACCAACATGACCAATGCTCCAAGAATCTCAAACTGGAATCCCCAAACCATGCTCCATATGTCTAAAAATAGACATAGTCTAAAAATAGACTTTTGCGCCAGAATTTGCCTGCGGGCCCACTTAGTGAAGGCGACTTCATTTCACTAAGCTCCATCATCTTGCTGCATTCTCAACACTCCCTCTCAGCAAGATATGGATTATCTGCAACCCCTATCCTGCCTCTGTGGAATTCAAACTTTCTCCTGGTGAGCGCCTTCGTCAGGATGTCGGCATCCTGATCCTCCGTGGGAACATATGAAAGCATCATGATTCTCCGCTGAACACAATCTCTGATATGATGGTACCTGATGTCGATGTTTGACCTATCATGAAATAATGGATTAGCCGAGAGTTTAATGCAACTCTGGTTATCACAGTAGATCACTGTAGGCTCCAAATGCAACCTGAACAAACCTACGAGGATCTTCCTCATCCAAATAGCCTCACATGCAGCCAAGCTTGCTGCCATGTACTCGGCCTCTGCTGAACTGAGTGCCACGGATCTCTGCTTCCTGCTGTACCAGGAAACTGCTGTCGACCCAATGCTTAAAACTCCTCCAGAAGTGCTCTTCCGGTCTGTT
The DNA here is from genome assembly GCA_034641835.2 of Pinus albicaulis. Classification (NCBI taxonomy): domain Eukaryota; kingdom Viridiplantae; phylum Streptophyta; class Pinopsida; order Pinales; family Pinaceae; genus Pinus; species Pinus albicaulis. Next base: position 1,281,543,367 of record CM076578.1, read on the forward strand.
GGGCTCCCTGCCCAATCTGCATCAGTGAAACCAGAAAGCTTCACTCCATCCTCCTGTCTGTACCATAGACCATATCCCGATGTGCCTCTGATATATCGCAATACATGCTTGCCCGCCTTCCAAAAGAGCTTGGTAGGCTTAACCATAGCTTGCGAAAGCTGGTTAACTGCATAGCATATATCGGGTCGTGTATTGACCAGATACATAAGCGACCCCACCAACTGTCGATAGACAGTGGAATCCACTACCTCCGCTGAAGTAGCATCCTCCTTCCTCCAACCACCAGGAAGAGGAGTGTCAACAGGCTTGCAGCCTTGCATGTTGAACCTCTCCAGAATCTCCCGGGCATACTTTCCTTGAGAAACAAACAGTCCTCCGCTGCGCTGCCAAATCTCCAATCCCAGGAAATAATGAAGGATGCCCAGGTCCTTCATCTCAAACTCTCATGCAAGATCCTCCTTGCATGAAAGTATCAACTGCTCGTCGCCAGTCAAAATCAGATCATCTACATACAGTACGATGATCAACAGCTTCCCCTCCACCACAATCTGGTACAGGTTTGGATCCACCTCACTCTTGGAGAATCCAAGCCCGGTGAAGTAGTTGTCTATCCGAGTGTACCAAGCACGAGGTGCTTGCTTCAGCCCGTACAGTGCTCTCTTGAGTCGGCACACATGCGACTCACTGCTGAAGATCTCAAAACCTTCAAGCTGCTCTATGTACACCTCTTCCTCAATAACTCCATTGAGGAACGCAGTCTTCACATCCATCTGATGAATGTGCCACCCCATCTGCGCTGAGAGAGCAAGGATCGTCCGTAAGGAAGAGTACCTTGCGACAGGTGCAAAAGTCTCCTCATAGTCAATCCCCTCGATCTGTGAGAAGCCACGGGCGACAAATCTCGCCTTGTACTTCTCCACACTCCCGTCAGCCGCCTGCTTCACTTTGTAGATCCATCGCGAACCCACCACTGATTTTCCCATCGGTCTTGGGACAATCTCCCATGCACTGTTCCTGACAATCGAATCATATTCTTCGATCATGGCATCAACCCATGCGGGTTCCTCCACAGCTTCCTCAAAAGAGGATGGCTCCGTCACAACACATTGACTCACAAGATCCATGTATCCAGTGTACCGATCTGGTGACTGCCTCTGTCTGCGCTGTGCTGTAGGTGGTCCTACAACCTTCTCTGCATCCCGAGCCAGTCGCTCAGCTTCTGTAGTGCGCATGCGCCCTCTGATGGTTGGCGCTGCCTGGGTGGTTTCTTCCACCTCCCGAACCTCCTCTTGTGGCTGATCCACATCCGGAAGCTCCTCCTTAGGAACTAACAGCTCCTCATCTGCATGCAAGTGTAGCTCCCTCTCAAGCGAACACTGCATGGCTTTCTCCTCCCGAAATTTTATATCCCGTCGCACAACAGTCTTGCGACTGTCTGGCACATACACCCGATAGTTGTGAGGTGTATCAGTGTACCCCACAAATATTCCAACTTCAGCAGTTGGATCCAGCTTCCTTCTTGCATCCTTCGTCACATGCATGTAGACAAAAGATCCGAAAATCCGCAAATGGGAAATATCAGGCCTCTTGCCAGAATAAGCCTCCTCTGGTGTACTCATGCCAAGAACCTTGTGAGGACAACGGTTCTGCACATACACTGCTGTATTGCATGCCTCAGACCACAAGTGAAGGGGTAGGCCCTGATCATGCAACATCGCCCGTGCAGCACCCACGATCGTTCTGTTCTTCCGCTCAGCCACCCCGTTCTGCTGTGGGTTATGGGGTGCGATGAGCTCTCTCCGAATCCCTTCTGCGCTGCAGAACTCCTTGAATTCAGCCGAGATGAATTCACCATTGTTATCACTCCTTAGAGCAATCACCTTCTTCCCCGACTCCTTCTCGACCAGTGCTTTAAACTCACAGAACTTCGCGAATGTATCGCTCTTCTTCTCCATGAAGAAGATCCAGCACTTTCGAGAGAAATCATCAACAAAGATCACATAATACCTGTGCTTTGCTGTCGAAGCAACTGAGAAAGGACCACACACGTCTCTGTGAACTCTCTCAAGGATCGTCGTGGCGCGACTATCCTTCTCGTGAAAGGTGGCTTTCACATACTTCCCTAAAGTACACCCCTTGCACTGATCTGACTGCGCAAGAGTGCCCTTAGGAATCCCAGTAGAAATCTGCTGCAGGATCTTCAAAGCTCCATGGTGAAGGTGGCCCAATCTCCGGTGCCACAGTTCGCCCTCATCATCCCGGCTCACCACTTCTCCCGCCTTGCATGCCATTGCTGCGCAGCCATCTACTTGCAACTGATAAAGGTTCTTGGTTCGAACCCCTATCTTCCGGGTCTCTCCAGTAGTCTTACTGCGCAGGAAGGCTTTTCCTTCGCCGAAGACCACATCATACCCCTTATCCTCCAACATCGCCACAGAGATCAAGTTCTTCTTCAATCCAGGTACATGCATGACATCCTTCAATACAAAGGGTTTACCAGACTCCCTCCGAAAGGATATGGTACCGATACCAGTCGCACTGTATCTACCATCATCGCCCATCTCGATGTGCACACCCAAATCTTTGTCCTCCAGATCTGAGAACAACTCCCGATCTCCCATCATATGTCCTCGTGTTCGACAGTCACCGCCACACTTCCCATCTCATCTCTGCATTGAGTGAACTTCGTGAGGTATTTGGTGATACTATCGCCCTTCTCCATTTTGATGTTCCTGAGCTTATCTTTGAGCGCCAGCTTCCTTTGGTCGCTCTTACTCTGGAATAGATCCGTCAAAGCTTTCCACATTAAATATGGAGTAGCCTTTCCATGTAGGCTGGATACAATATGATCCTTGACGCCCTCCAACAGGATCCTTCGACACTTCGCCATCTTCTTTTGCCATGCTTCGACTTCAGCAGGATCAGTGGGCTTTTGGACATCCGTATCTACGAACTCCTTCAGACCATTATCTTCTAATACCGCCTCCATGCGATCCTTCCATGCAACATAATTCGAACTGCCTTCAAGAGCATATTCGAGTCGCAAACCGTTGAAAGACATTTTCAACACTGGCACCAAGAAAACAAAACTGCTGCAAAATTTGAATTCCACCTCAAAGCTCAACCGCTCTAGATCTGTGAGAACAAATTATTTCTAGCACAGAGATTGACTGCAAGGGGCATTTACCAGACCTTTCACTTTTCGAAGAAAGATGAATCCGGAGGCTACCTGGCCCGCATGCAGACTCTGTCTACCGAAATAAGTTTGTAATCATTGTGATGATCAATCTCTGCTTCAATAGCTCCGATACCATGTAGAAATTTGCTGAATAATAATTAATTATCCACCGAGACTATCCTGATCACATACAATTCGAATTCATATGCAACACATAATCTCTTCCACTCAGATCATCACACATGCGGAAAATAAATCAAGCGATAACACATCAAATCATCATACACATTAACACATTATGTATGGGGAAAGCTTATAGCTGAAAACCCCGCAGCTATTGTGTATATTATAATGGATAAATCAAGTAACAAACTCAGTACAATAATCCTCACAAGTATTCAGTACTTTCTCATACAGTTACCCACAATCTAGCTCAGTTTTGAACAGGTTACTGGTTCAAAACTCACCTCCAATTGCCTTGCCTCTATTGCGCAATCCAGGCCTGTCTATATAGAGATCCAAGGTTCGAATCTCCTTGGCTTGACAGCGCAATCATCATGGGAAATTCCTCCAAGTGTGGTGCAAATCTCATGCACAACTGATGTCGCCACTGATAGCTAACTTCACCCTTTCATCTACCTCTTTCACTGGTCTCCACTGAACTGATCATGCACTGTAGTGAACTGATGTGTTCTTGAGTTGAATAATGAGTTACTAATTAATAGATTAAATAATATTTAATTCACTCCACTCATAACTAATTGATTAGCTAGTTAAACTAATCTCAACCAGTTCAACTAAAATAAACAGAACACAACTCCACTAGCTGTCTCATTAACTCCACCAAACTTCTGCCACTGAAGTCCTAGCTGAAGTCAACCATGCATGTGCTCACCAAACCCTTAGGAATAGCGTAATTCCTCTGTCAGATGCATGAGCCACTTCCAAGGCTCGAACTGAAGTGCTCCAAGAGAGTAAACTACTGTTTATAGTCCAAATATTATTAAGGGTAAATAATATTTGACTTCCCTATTTTTAGGAGAGGCAGTCTAAAAATAGACTTCGACCTATCGACCTAAAAAATAGAGTCTCATCTATTTTTACCAACATGACCAATGCTCCAAGAATCTCAAACTGGAATCCCCGAACCATGATCCATATTTCTAAAAAGAGACTTTGCGCCAGAATTTTCCTGCGGGCCCACTTAGTGAAGGCGACTTCATTTCACTAAGCTCCATCATCTTGCTGCATTTTCAATAGTTATTGCCTGCTGGCTGATGTATGAACTTGTGGGTTTGCTGCTTGGATGTTTCTTCGTCAATCTTATCTCTGTTTTCCCTTGGAGTTGCTAAAGCAGACCTGGAGTTAAATGACCTCTGGTCCGATCTATAAGCAACCCCTTTGTCCCCCTTCGAGAGCTGCCTTCGAGTATTTCCAAGCATGTCTGGAGTTAAATGACCTCTGACCTGATCTATAGACAGAAATTGGGCCGCTTTCCTTCTTGCACCTTCTCTCCTTAATGTTCCATCCCATCATCTATCTAAAAGATCCTCTAGTATAGATGACTTTCCCTTTGAAAGCCTTGGCTAGTGGTTGCAAGTAATTATCCTTTCATGACTCCATAGCCCAATGGATGGCACTGTCTTGGCCTATCTTCTTTGCTGAAGCCTCCTGCTGTTTTGTTTCCTTTCTCCCATTACTTTCTCAGTCTATGATCTCCTGACCAACCCAGCAACCAACCAACCAAATCATTTAAACCCCCCATTTGTGCTTCATACCTAGCCTAATATCTCAATTTGAGCTTTCAAAGATATATCATTCTTTCTCTATTTGGAGAGATCCCTCTCCGGGTCCAGGAGGGCTAGATCCTAGGGCCCCAAAGTAGTTTGATGTTGTCTGATCTTTTGGTATTGCCAAATCTTCCAAAACATGGGAACCCCAACAACCCCCAATCATCCATTCTCCCGACCCCATCCATTACCCCTCTACTTCCCCGATACAATCTTAACCGTCGATCTTGCTGATCCAACGGTTCCCATTAATCCTCTCCTTTTTACTCCGCCCAATAGCCTCCCGCTACACGACAAAGTAGATGACGTCTGTAGCCGGTCCCACCGCACTTCCTCTCAACTATTGATCTGGCCCCCCAGATCCAACGGTCCAGAACTATTTTCGCACCCGATTCTCCCAAAAATATTAATGCCCAATATCAACCCGAAATGGGCGGTTTTTAATGGACACGCGTCAGCCATCAGACCATATCGCATTCGATCAGCCCCAAACCTCTTACCACCTTGACTCCACATGAAAACTGCCTCTGGTTTTCTACAAAACCACCTATCACTATTCCCACACCAAAATTCAAATAAACCACCATTCTGCTCGGTTCTACCTATGAAACCCCTCCCTTTGCACACTGTTCCTCCTCTGCAATCACCCCTCTACCATCCCAACACGTCTGAAGTAGTTTTATCCAAAAGACATAGGATTTATTAATGTTTTGTTTGTGTTGTAGGTTTTAATGGCGGCCAATAATGAACAGGCCCTCCCACAGTCGATATCAGTGGCAAAGAACCTCAGGATGACGATCCTAGGATCGAAAAATGCAGAAAAGGGATCTGGGGTTTGATTCTGAGCATTTGATTGATGCTTCATGACCATCGATGCCATAAAAAAAACCCTCCAGTATGACAAGGAACCCATGTAAACAAGAAAACAGAGAGATTAAAAGCATAATCGAAGAAATCACAAAAAAGCAGAGATTAACATGAAGATTAAGGATAAAGCACAGTCAAAGATGAATTAATGAAAGATAAAACAGTCGACCAAGTGACAAAGACTGAAGATGATTAAATAAGGCCTAAAAATGATTATCAGAGGCATAATTAGACTTTAAAGCAACAAATCATGACAAATCAATAGAAAGATGGCTTCAAATTCCAAATCACCGAAGCCTTTACTTCTCGAAAGATCAAAATGCCACCTACCAGTTTATGTTGCCTCAAAAGAATACAAATTCAATATACAGTTAGAGATATTTCCAAAGACCGCTCAGAAAGTAATTTCCATCCCACCAAAAGCCTCAAAAGTCAACAAAAGTGACTGAAGTAGATGAAAGTTATTGTAAAAATCATTTAACAGAGTTAATACATTAGATATCTTCTCCATTGGGCCTCCCAAAGGTCGAGAAACATTTACTCTATATTAATTGAATAGTTAGACCTTCCTTTCACTCCACCTCTTCAATTTACCTATATATATCATATGAGGAGCCTAGTATTGTGGGGGGGTTGAAAAATTATTGAATGTAAATAGTTGTTGAGGCTGCCGAATCTCTGTTAGTAATTGAAGAAAGATAGGCTGAGAAGAGAAGTTTGAAGCTGTAAAGACCTACTGGACTTGAATATTGTAACTGGTTTGAACATCAAATATACAAGATGATTTATGGGATCCTAGTCTATGTCAATGGTGATGTTTTTCTTACTATAATTGTTGTTTTTCTATGTTTTCATACTGTCCACTTTCTCTGATAAAGAACAAGAAATATAGATTAGAATTTACTGCAAAGTTCCCTATTTCTCACTGATAAGCTTTATCTCTGTGTTTTCTTCTAATTGTTGCTTTGGGATTGATTTCAATAGAGTATAACTAGTCAAGGAATGTTGGTGAGCCCATGTCTTGCTGAGTAAAACCTGAGATGTTGTTCTTGAATGATATTTTTACTACATGCTAAGTAGAGTCTTAATCAAGGAAGTTTATGGTTAGCCCTGTCCTTTGTTTAGTCTTCAACAGCTGTTTTGAAAGTTTCCCTTGAAAGTATGCCAAAAGCAGGATAGATTTAAAGTTCTTACTTGATCTTAGACTACTTTTTATGTTTATCTTAAATGTTTTCTACTTTTTGAAGGTAGTCAAGAGGATTACTGGATTGTTGTCTTAAAAGTGTGCTTTAGTAAAAGTTTTCTCAAAGAAGTCTATGGTCTGCCCTGTCCTTTGGCTTACTTCAAATAGTTACTTTGAAAGGCTTTTCTTGTTTTAGTGAAGTTAGAATACTTAATTGATTTCAGCTTTGCTTATTTTTATAACATTTCTTGATGTTTCATACGACAACTTAATGTTAAAATATCTTTTGATATAGATGACGTGCCCCATGGATCACTATTGAAATTTGTTGTGCAATTACATCCTTTTGTGACTCCATAGCCCAATGGATTGATACTGTCTCTTACCTATCCTATCTACTGATCCAATCTTTTAACTTACTCACACCTTTACCCTTCAAAAGACTTTCTTTATTTTTGATGATATCCTACCCAACCAAAACCAAAACAATCCCTTGTGCTTCATAACTAGCCTAATATCATATCATGAGATTTAAAAGCATATCATTCTAAACACATATAGAGAGATCCCTCTCTGAATCCAGAAGGGCTAGATCCTAGGATTCCAAAGTGGTTCTGATGTTGACGCTGCAGTATTTGTTCTTGTCAATCTTGCAAACTACGGGAGTCCTAACAGGTCCCACTTGAATTTATCGCTACTTCGCATCGCAACTCTCATGACTTCTAATATTGTGCAATATCTCTCCTACCCCGATTGTGATATGCGATCACATCGCATCGCATCCCATCTTTTCATCGCATCGCATCGCCACTTCGCGGTATGCGATGAAATTCGCATCGCCGATGTGCGATATTGCGTTGTGCCGCCACATGTCCCTTCGCATCGTCACATCGCATCGTAAATTAAAACAATTACCTTATGACTTGCAATTTCGATCTCCGCTGATGTGATCGTCACTGTTGATCTGCCCAGATCTACAATCCTTGTTGCTGCTGGCACTTCCGATTGTTTTCTACCTTGCTTATCTTGCGATGAATCTTATCCATTCATTTCTTGCCTTTGCTGTTGCGATATAATCATGACCGTCCGTTCACCTCTCTTGGAATTATTTTGCCTTAGTCTATTTTCCATTGGTTTATGCTGTCCCGCTCTGTGACACCAGTCCCTCCATGTTACTCCTCTTGAGCTTGTTCTGTATTCTAAGTGTGCTGATCTCTTCTGAGCTTGATCTTCTATTCACTATTCACTCCGACTTAGGATTCTTTCGCTTGCTGCATGCCTTTGCTGCTTCTTTGTTGCCTTTGCTGCTTTGTTAGTTGCATTCACTTCTTTGCTGCTTCTGCTGATAGTCTAATGCTGCTCCTTGCCTCTCTTTTATGCTTTCTCACTGCATTGTTGCCTGATCTACTCCTTTGCCTTATTTCCAGTTCTTCTTTTCTCCTTTTCCTTAATGATAATTTTGGTACTGCTCTTTTCTGTTCCTTTGCCATCGATGACAATATTTCCAACAGTCTCCCCCTTTGGCATTGATGGCAATACTCCAATGTTTCCTCCAGAATTTCCTCCTCCTTCTCATTCTGAGAAGTGTCTAGTCTTCTTCTCCTTGCTTTTCAGAAGAATGTTTCTTCTTATACTTACTTTTCCTCCCCCTTTGATATCAATGGAAAAGGGTTGCACATCTCCCAATGTAGATGCTATCTTTGCATTTCCTCTCTCTGAGTTGTGTTTAGGCCTTCTTCTCATGACTTTATACATTACTGCTCCAGGCTGGTGTACAAGAGTTGTTGGGAGGAAACTTTGAGACTCATAGAACTAGTCTGTGGTTCACCTTTACTGCCTGTTGTTGGTTATATGTTCTAGACTGCTGTAATAGCTGAAAGACCCTTGATACTTAATGTAATTATGCCCTAAAACTATGATCTTGAGGACCTGTTGCATGCACTGATCACTTGCTCTAGCTCTTTTGTGACAATATTAGTCGACTGTTCGCCCCCTGGAATGATGCTTTCTTGTCTGATATAGACTATCACTTGTCTTCTGTTCTGATCCCATTCTTTGTATGTAGTCTTTACTTATATATATATATATATATATAATTTTTTTTGTGTTTCTTGTTTTGATCACACCAGAGAGTAACATCTACAGATACTACCCCAAGTTTGTCTCTTAGATATTCGAATGGTTCTTTAGCAAGAGATTTTGTGAATATATCTGTTGTTTGTTCCTTTGTTGGTACATATTCCAACTTCACTAATTTCTATGCTACTTGTTCTCTGAGGAAGTGGTACTTTATTGGGATGTGCTTTGTTTTTGAATGAAGTACATGATTTTTTGATATACTTATTTCACTTTTATTGTCACATTTGATAGAAATGGGTTCATCAATGCTTACCTTCATGTCTTGGAGAGTTTGTTTCATCCACATTACTTGTGTGCAACATGCAGCTACTACTATGTATTCTGCTTCTGCTGTAGATAGAGAGATAGAAGTTTGCTTCTTACTTAGCCATGCCACCAGAATTTTTCCCAAATAAAATGCACCTCCACTTGTGCTTTTCTTGTCATCCACACAGCTGGCCTAATATGCATCTGTGTATGCTGTCAATGTGAAGCTTTTTCCTTTTGGATACCATATGCCATAATGTGAAGTTCCTTGTAGATATCTAAATATTCTCTTTGTTGCAAGTAAATGATTTTGTTTTGGTGCTGCTTGATATCTTGCCACAAGTCCTAGTGCCAACATAGTGTCTGGTCTAGAAGCAGTTAGGTATAGCAGACTTCCTATCATGGATCTGTAAAGTTTTTGATCTACATCTGTTGATCCATCATTAGCACATAGTTTGCATCCAGTGATCATGGGAGTTGACACAGGTTTGCAGTCTTCCATTTGAAACCTTTTCAACATTTCTCTTAAGTATTTTTCTTGCGAAATGAATATTCCTGTGTTCTTTTGTTGAATTTGAAGTCCTAAATAGAAGGTGAGCTCTCCAATCATTGACATCTCAAACTCTAATTTCATTTCTTTAGCAAATCCTTTTACTAACTCATATTTGTTGCTACCAAACATGATGTCATCTACATACACTACTACAATTAAGAGTTCATTTTCATTAGCCTTTATGTACAAATTGTTGTCTACTCCTCATTTCTTAAAACCTTGTTTTTGCAAGTATTTGTCCAGCCTTGAATACCATGCACGAGGAGCTTGTTTCAACCCATATAAGGCTTTCTTTAATTTGCACACATAGTCATGTTTATCTGTTAAGGAGAATCCTTCGAGTTGTTCCATGTATACTTCTTCCTCTAAATCTCCATTCAGGAAGGTAGAATTCACATCCATTTGATATACCTTGAAATCATGATAGCATGCAAAGGCCAAAAACATTCTGATTGCTTCCATTCTAGCTACAGGGGCAAAGGTTTCATCATAATCAAGTCCGTCAATTTGTGAATATCCCTTGCATACAAGTCTGGAGTTATTTCTGATTACCTGCCCTTGTTCATTCATCTTATTCTTGAATATCCATTTTGTGCCAATGAAATTTTTCCCAGTGGGTATTGGAATTAATTCCCAGGTATTTTTCTTCTCAATTTGGTTTAGTTCTTCATTCATAGCATTTACCCAGTTTTTGTCTTTGCTGGCTTCTTTGAACTTCTTTGGCTCTATTTGAGATAGCATGGCTAGGTATACTTCTTTTGTCTGTTCTGCAAGCTGTCTTCTTCTTTGAATTCCCACACTCTTGTCCCAAATGATTTGATCTTCTGGATGGTTCTTTTGAGTGTGTCTTGAGGGATCTTTTGAGTTTAATTCAGTATCTTCTGTTGTCTTGCTATGTTCATCATTATATTGGTTCTCAGCTTCATGATCATCTGGAGGATTGGCGCAGCTTGTGCTTCTTGTTCTGTTTGGTAGATCTTCGTTAAATCTTACATCAATGCTTTCCACAATTTTGTGCAGTCTTTTGTTGTAGCACCTGTAACCCTTAATCTTGGTTTCATATTCTAAAAATATTCCTTCATCAGCTCTTGCATCAAACTTCCCTAGTTTTTCATCATTATTTTTTATGAAACACTTGCTTCCAAAGACTCTAAAGTGCTTGATTGATGCTGGTTTACCATGCCATAATTCGTAAGGAGTCTTATCACAATTTGGTCTTAGATGATATTTGTTGAGAATGTGAACAACTGTGTGTACTGCTTCTACCTAGTAGGTTTGGGGAATGTTACTTTCTTGCATCATAGCTCTGGCAATCTGTTGTACTGACCTGTTTTTCCTTTCTGCCACTCCATTCTGTTGAGGTGTTCCTGCAATTGTAAACTGTTGTTTTATCCCATGTTCATTGCATAGGTCTGTAAAATCATAGTTTGTGAATTCACCTCCTTTGTCTGATCTGATGCACTTTAGCTTGCATCCTATTTGATTTTTTGCCAATGCCTTGAATATTTTGAATTTCTCAAGTGCTTCCGATTTATATTTGAGAAATGCTACCCACGTCAATATGGTAAAATCGTCTATTATCAGCATGAAATAAGATTCTCCACTTGGTGCTTTAGTTCTTGAAGGTCCACACAGATCCATGTGTACAAGCTGAAGAGGCCGACTTGTAGATAGTATCTCTTTGGTCTTGAAAGATATGCGGGTCTGCTTGCCTAGTTGGCAGGATTTACATATGTTATTTGAAGGCTTCTTTATTGCTGGTATATGTCTGACTGCGTTATTCTTGCTCAGACTGATGATGTGGTCAAAGTTTAGGTGTCCCAATATTCTATGCCATAACCATGATTCATCAAGTTTGCTTATGTGGCATGCTTCATTCTCTTCTTTCACTATATATACATTACTTTCTGTTTGAACACCTTTGATCAAGGTCTTTCCTGTGGTGCTCGATCTTACTTCATAGTCTTGGGCTCTAAAAAGGACCTCATAGCCTTTATCACACATTTGACTGATGCTTAGCAGATTGGCTTTCAACCCATCCACAAATAGTACATCTTGAGCCTTTCCTCTTCCATTATTCAGACTGTCTGAGCCTTTTCCTTTGATTTTCCATGCTTTATCATTGCTGAATGTTACATTCCCAGATTTCTTTTCATCAAAGGTTACAAACTTGCTTCGATCTCCAGTCATATTCTTTGAACATCCACTTTCCAAATACCATTAGCTTTTCTGATTTTGAGCTATTAGAGCCAGGTCACACATACTCAAATTATTTTTCCACTGCATGCATCCTTCTGTTTGGTACCTTTCCCAAGAAGATGTACCACATTCTTTGAGAGGACATTTGTGACACTTGTGCCCGATTTGATGGTGGTCAAAGCATTTGATTATGTTTTTGAATGGATTATGTACACGAGTGAGTTCTCCATTTTTCATCAATCTCCTTGAGTTTTCATACATCAGTCTTTGTCCATTTTCTCTGCACTCCATGGATTTATGGCCGTACCCCTTACAATAAAAAAAATACCCATGGAAACGATTAGTGTACCTGGTGAAGGGTTGTCCTCTCCATTTGTTTGCTTGAGGTAGTCTTCTCATTTTCTGCATCCTTTGCTGGTTGGAATTGATTCTCTTTGTCTGACAGTATGCAACAATATGTCCTAGTTTATGGTAGGCAAAACAAGTGAAATTTCTCATAGGAGGAAAGAATCTCCTTTGACTGCTTCTGAATTTTCCATGTTCAGTAGTGTAAGAGATTTTTCCAGCTGACTGCTTATTGATTTCGTTCTTTGTTATTTGAGATTCCTTCTTGTTTCTGTTTACTTCATTGTAGGTCATGTCCTTGTTGGCTTCTACTTCTGTAGGAATATTTTGAGTTGCTTCATTATCATGTAGAAATTTTACAAATATGATATTCTGGTTATATTCTACCTTGGATTTGCTGGTTTCTCCTTCATAACCTATCCTAGTCTTTATGAGAGGAGATCTTTGAGAATTTAGTATTTTATTCAACTGTTCAGAGCTTGTCGTTCGCAGAGTGTTCATTGACAAATCCCTTTGGGTGTTTTCTAATTTCTTTCTCAGGCATACTACTTCTTCTTCCAACTTCTATTGCTTCTGAACTTTATCCTTCATTTGCTTTAGTAAAGTGTCTTCCACCTTCTTAGCTTCTTCAAGTTCTACTTTCAACTGAATGAGGTCTTCTGAATTTGGTTCTTCTTTTACATATTTAAGGAGAATGTCTTTCTGCTTTCTACACTTGAGTTTAAGTCTGTCTATTTCCTCCAGGGCACTTCTTAGCTCCCCCTCAAGATTTACCTCACATTCTTCCTTATCTTCTAGAAGGAATCCTTCAGACTCTTCCTTGGTCATTAACAAAAAATCAGAGGTTCCTTCTTCATTTGAGGTTTCATATGAGTTTTCAGATGCACTGCTATATTTTTGGGCATAAAATGATTTTCTATTGAATCTCTTCCCTTTTTGCCAGTTATTTGTTTTGGTTTTCTCTGTATCTTGAGTCTGATTCTTTGTTTTCTTACGAGGACACTTAGATGCATAGTGCCCAACTCTTCCACAGTCAAAGCATTTAAATGGAAGTTTACCTTTATACTTTCCTGAGCCTCTATCCAATCTTCTGACAAATTTGGCCTCTTCTTCATCAGAGCAGGAGCATGTATCTTCCTTTTCTTCTTTGCTCTTCTCAGCCTTAAAGGCTGCTTCCCTCACATTTGACTTCCTCTATGGAAGTCTCATCTCATAGGCTGTTAAGTTTCCAAGTAATTGGTTCATGGTCAATGTTTCCCAATCAGCTGTTTATTCTATGGAAGAAACCTTGGGATTAAAACTGGATGGTAAAGATCTCAATATCTTTTGAACAATTACACATTCTCTAATGGTTTCTCCTAGAGCTTTCATATTATTCACAATTCCTACAACCTTTAAGAAGAAGCTGGCAACATATTCTTCTTCATTCATTTTTATATTTTCAAATTAGGCTCAATAGACTTGTAATTTTGCCATCTTCACCTTTTTATCTCCCTCATGGATACTTTCTAATGTATCCCATATTTATTTGGCAGTCTTGTTGTGCATTACTTTGATAAATTCTGCCTCACATAGACCACATAAGAGAGCATTCATGGCTTTGGCATTAGCTATAAAATCTTGTTTGGCTTCTTTCTCTGTGTCAGAATCCTTTGGGGCATATCCCAAATCCACAGCAGCCCAAACTTCTATTCCTAGAGACATTATGTACGTCCTCATTCTTATTTTCCAGAAGGCATAATTTGTACTAGTAAAAAAAGGGGCTTTATTTGTTGAGCATCCTTTTAGTCTAGCCATCTTGGGGAACTAGGATCTCCTTCCAGTTGTTAAACTGATACAGAAGGAACCTTCTCTGGTACCAATTGTCGATCCCTTACGTAAACTGAGAGGGCGGGGGTGAATCAATTTAACCCATTCATGGTCTTTTAAAAATTTCTTTTACACTTATTTCCATATTCATTTCATGATCAAATTAATATATAATGAAAAAACAATCTAGATATGTGTGCAGCACGTATAAAGCAAAGTAAATACAGAAAATCAACACATAATCATCAAGCACATGTACAACAGATATAAGTGGAAAACCAAAAGGGAGAAAACCACATCTTATTATTGTTGTGATGTAAAGGCAATCTCCAACTCCCTCTCAGCACTGATTTCCTGTAGGCTCCAACCTACAGGAGGCTCCTACCTCAATTCTGCAAGCTACAACTTGCAAGGAAGCTCCAACTCCCATCTATTTTCTGCAGGCTACAACCTACAGGAGGCTCCTACCTCAGCCAGCTACAACTGGACATCTATCAGGCTACAACTTGATATGGAAGCACCAAATTCCTCACACTACAATGAAAGCAGATGCTGATTTACCTGGATATCAACCCTGTTATGTTCCTTCTTCACTACTGTCCTCCAACCTTCATATCTTCCTTATATCATCTCTGGATCTTCACAGCTTCTCTATTTTCTCCTTCTTCTTCTTACACTCTCTAACCTCCTGCAGCTCTCTTACATTCTTCTTCCTCTCTCATCCATTCCGCAGTTCTCTAACATCTATTTTTCCACTGATATTACATCTCTTATATAGATAAATCCTAACTGATTGCATTCTACAGGGAATATGAAGTGAACAGGCCTAACCCTATGCCTTCCACCCATTCCATTCCTCATTCTTCAGTTCAAGTTATTACATGAGAAATAATCATTACAACACTCATGGAGTTTTTCCTATGCCTACGGAGACTTGCCTTTGCATCACAAACAATATAAATTCAATAATACATTTATAGTTACAATCAAACATTTACTTAGCACTTTCAGTTTCTTAGCTTTGCTAAGCGTTCGTCCTCTTCTACTTGTTGTCCTTTTGTATTTTCTATTATGCTGTTATATTCTAGCTCTATTGCATAACTACCCTGTTTCTTCCATTACCTGTGTCTTTTGTGCTGTGTTCACCCACAATTTTCTTGCATATCAATCTTTTATCAATCGAACGGTCATCGCACTCCGTCTTTTCTAACTTCCCAATTCGACAGAATTCACGCACCAAGTTGCATGTTATTTAATTGTTCCCAACCTACACGAAATAGTCGGTTTTAGAATGCCACACATCGCCCTCTTAACGCTATTGCATCCGTTTCACCTTTTACCACTTATCCTCCAAAAGCAGTGCGAAACAAAAACTTACCAGTTTTCTAATCCTGCCTTCACTGTTCCGCGGATTTCAAAATGTATTCCACTATCTTTTAGGACTCTATTTAAATATATTCGATCTATAACCATATACGCCTTTAATACATAATACCCTTGTAAAATTTTTGTTTCCACCAATCTTGCACATTTATCGATGCCAAAATTAGCACTTCTAATCTACATCGTAGATCTCTACTCCGTGATCCAACGGTTATCGCTTCATTGTGACTTACCTTTCTTCTTAACTCACAGCCGTAGCTGCATAACATTGTTTTGCATGGGATCGGGTCCTTTTTCTTGTTTTCAGGTCTTTCCTTTGTAACCCGAGTCGACCTCCGCTTCCATGGTTTTCTTCATAAAAACACATAGCCTTGGACTTGAAATACTTTAGATTTTAACTTCAAACTGTATCGCGTCTGGTATCATATCATATTTCGAAGTATCGAGGTTTTACGTTATACTCCCCTTTTTCACCTCCTATGCGATTTAACACTGGAAAAGCTTTACATCCGGATTTGAAATCCTTTGAATAATAGTTCTGAGCTGCATCACATCCGCTCTCTTTATCACACTTCGGCGATTCCAGTTATCCCATGTGCCTTCGTCCATATGATCTCCTGATATGCGATATGCCAGAGGTCCCACCAGGCTGTATCTCGGCGTTTCGAATATTTCTCTTTTTCTTCACTTCTCTATTGCTCTTTCATCCTCCCAATGCAATTTCTCAAAGGGAAACCTTATACCTTTGGATTTGAAATCCTGTAGACTTTATCTTTGAAATATATAGCATCCGAGGCTCTTTTTGCATTTCGCACTTCTTCCTGAGCTTGCGATGAGCGATATGCGATAGGGTCCCACTTGAATTTATCGCTACTTCGCATCGCAACTCTCATGACTTCTAAGATTGTGCGATATCTCTCCTGCCCCGATTGTGATATGCGATCGCATCACATCGCATCCATCACATCGCATCACATCTTCTCATCGCATCGCATCGCATCTCATCACATCACATTGCCACTTCGCGGTATGCAATGAACTTCGCATTGCCGACGTGCGATATTGCGCTGTGTCGCCATGTGTCCCTTTGCATCGAAAATTAAAACAATTACCTTGTGACTTACGATTTTGATCTCTGCCGATGTGATCGTCACCGTTGATCTGCCCAGATCTACGGTCCTTGCTGCTGCTGACACTTTCGATTGGTTTCTACCCTGCTTATCTTGCGATGAATCTTATCCATTTATTTCTTGCCTTTGTTGTTGCAATCTAATCGTGACCGTATGTTCATCTCACTTGGAATTCTTCTGCCTTAGTCTATTTTCCGTTTGTTTACACTGTGCCACTCTGTGACACCGGTCCCTCCACGCTACTCCTCCTGAGCTTGTTTTGTGTTCTAAGTGCGCTGATCTCTTCTGAGCTTGATCTTCTATTTGCTATTCACTTCGACTTGGGATTATTTCGCTTGCTGCACACCTTTGCTACTTCTCTGTTTCCTTTGCTACCTTTGCTACTTTGTTAGCTGCATTCGCTTCTTTGCTACTTCTACTGATAGTCTAATGCTGCTCCTTGCCTCTCTTTTATGCTTTCTCACTGCATTGTTGCCTGATATACTCCTTTGCCTTATTGCTGGTTCTTCTTTTCTCCTTTGCCTTAATGACAATTTTGGTACTTCTCTTTTCTATTCCTTTGCCATCAATGACAATATTTCCAACATTGTGCCCAAAACATTATTTAAAATTTCTAGATCATGAAGACCAAGACCTCCCACCATTTTGGGAAGACATAATTTATCCTAGGCTATAAGGGCCCATTATTTTTCCTGCATAGCCCCTTCCTAGAGAAAGGATTTATAGATAATCTCGATGTATCTAAGGATTCCTTTGAGTTCCACCAGAGTAGAGAGAATATACACTAGAAAGGCTTGCAAAAATGATTTTAAAAAGACTAATCTACCAACAAAATTGAGACATATGAAGGTCCAACAATGCACTTTTTTGGATATTTTTTGGATTATTTCCTTCCCTTGAATAGTTATAAGGGAGTTGTTTATTAAAAGCGCCCCCATGATGCACGAAATCAACCCCTAATCAACCATTTTTTATTACTGACCCAAGGGGGTCATGAAATTTTCCCGGGAAAAAAATTCCCTCAAATGTAATTGTGAAAAAAAAAAATAGAATAAGTAAATATTACGTGTCTAGATTCTAGTAGAATATGGGTTGTTAGGATGTTTTGTTGAGATGGTGTTTTGGCCAGACAATCCTTTGTAAAAGTGATAAGTGCTAGCCTGAGGTGTTATTAGTTTGGGAAAAATGTCCATTTTGCTATACATGTATGTAGAATTAGGATTTGATGGAGTAGAGCTCGAGGAGCTCGAGGGGAACATAAGAGCTTGTAGCTCATAATGGAATATTATGTAACGCTTTGTGTAAGTATGCACTATTCTGAGTAATAAAATGAATTGAGTTTGAGGTTCCATGCGTATTCTGCATTTCTATGTAATATAGGCTTTATCTTCTGAATTAGATGATGTGCTAAGACTCCTATTTGTCTGTGTAATCATTAATGGGGATTGGTACCCATGAGCTTGCACTGGATCAATATCACTCTGTGTTGTGGTGAAATTTCAAATTCAACACTAAATCAAAACCTTGGATTAGGCGTTATTAATAAGCCTCACTGTCGATCTTGCCTCTGTTGAATTTTGGGGGTTATGTGTAACCCCCACAACGGAAGGTAAATGTAAGAGTTCAAGACATGGGTCAATATGAACAAAAGAAGTTCTAGGAATATGATAGTCCAGTAGAAAGGATGTGAGTGCCCTTAGAGACTATAAATCGAGGACTCGTACAATTTTCATGCAAGAGGATGCAATTGTGATCCAAACCTGCATAGAGGTGAGCCACTTGTTGAATATGGAAATTTTCAACCCAATGGGATGCACACAAGGATTAGAACTGGTTGGTGACATGTCCCTTTAGTGATCATCCCAACTTGAAGAGAAATAAAGTGGGTAGTGCTGACGTACCAAGTGCATGGGCTCTAGCCAAAGAGGAGAGTCGAACCTATGAGAGAATAACCATTATTGAAGATGCTTATGTCCTTGCTTATGTTAAGGGTCACCCCCTTTCCCCCCGCAATCAATGAGAGTCATTTATTTTCTTCCACCAAATCTGTGTTGTTTGATTAGTTGAGTAGAACCATGAATTGAATCTATGAGTTCGAAACCCCGAGGTTGATGTCATAGAGGGAGGACCCTTTCAATTCACTGTGGTTGTTTATTTTGGTTGAGTGATTGTGGATTTTGATTGGGATCCACACCGGGAAGTGGGGTACAGTGCACAAGAAAGGGAAGTAATCAAGTTCCATGGGAGAGGGGATAGGACCACGGGTGAAGCAGGTTTGGAGCTAAAGTATAACCACATGTATAGAAGATCTGGTTTTTGAGGTATGGGAATGAGACCTAGAGATATTGATGAAAAGTGTGAAATTAACATCAAACCATCATATCGAGTGCTACTATTGGGTGATCGAGGGGTGACTTTGTCTGAAAGTGAAGAAGCGCTGCCCAAGCTTGGTCCTATGGAATGATAAGAGGATTGTGGGATAAATGACAAGGCCAAAAGAGACTGAAGGAGCTAAGAGTGGGTTCCATTGCATGGTATTACGGTTGTGTCAGAGTGGTATGAGAGTGACATTTACACTTCTTGGGGATTGGGATGTGATTAAAAGAGAAAAAAGCAGCCAAAAAGAGAGGAATTTGAAAAGATTGCTCATGGGAGTGTCAGAGGTACAAGAGAGTTAGTGGAAGAGAATCCTCAGAAGAATTTCAGGCGAAGGAACCTAAGTAAGAAAGAGATTGAGGCACCAAGACTAGAGGTTGTGGAAAAAAACCCTTGTAGCAAAGAGGTTTCAGAGATAGATAAGTTCTTTAGCTGAGGTTGGAGGAGAGCAAAGGAAAAATAAATCCCTCAAGAAATATGAAATGAACAAGTGAAGTTCTCAAGAGGTGAGCAGAGTGCAATAGCCAAAGGAGCATAGGAAGCTCGAGAGGTTCTATAGGAGGTGAACCTATGATACCAAAATGCCAAGAAACAAGAAATAAGCTTGGTGGGTGTCTTGTGGAGGATTGTTTACAAGTCACAGTGAAAATGGATAAGCTCATAGAGAAGGATAAAGATATGTCCACTTATGGTCATGTTAAAGGTTCATGTGAAAGCCACAAGAGAATGGATAAAGTTGCCAAAGAAGATGACATTGGGTGAAGAAAGATAAGCCAAGAGGAGTTCGACAGAGAGATGGTTGAGTTAAAAGAGAAACTCAGTGTGATAAACATGCTGATACAAGATATGGAGAAGGAAGACCATAAATGCGGATAAGATCTGAAGAAGAATATAGAATGGCTTATTAGACAACTATATGTCAAGAGGCCGAGGAGGAAGTTGAGGCACCTGTTGGGTGTTCAATTGGGAAATGGAGAACTCAATGAAACTGAGTATGGACAAGAGGAAGTTCACTATTGTGAGCCAGAGAAAGGAGTATTCCTTGGAGAAGAGGATGAGGGAGATGTTGAGGAGAGACTGGATGAGAGTTTCATGGACTGCATGAATAGTCCAAACTAGCAAAAGGAACTGTAGATGGAAGGTGTGGTTATATAGGCACCAAATGGGGCTAGGAAGTCTTATGAATTTAATACTGATGTTTTGTGTATGGTTGTAGGTCAAAAAAATGACAAATAAAGACATTCATCTATAAATGTCACGAGAATAAAGGAGAGTGGAGGAATTCCTTTCCAAAGCATTGGAGAGGGACAAAATTTAAAATTCGTCATAAAAGAAGATGAGATAACATTGCCTCATAAAGGAAACCTAAAAAATGACCATACACAACACAAAAAATTAATGATGAAGGCAACATAGGAGGATATAACGCCTCATCTTTTTAAAACTAATAAGTTGTGTGTGAATGAAAGACTTGTAGATTATGAATATGGACAACCATTAAATTCTATCATTAAGGAAGAAGATAACGGTTGAATTGTCTCTAAAAGACAAGGACGAGGAGAATTCAACAAATTAAAGAAAGAGAAGTAAAATTATGACAAAAAAATGGAATATGGATCCCAATAAACATGTTGAAGATGAAGAGAAACTATTGAAAGTTGTTATAAAAGGAATTGAAGGCGAGGAGGAAAATATCATAAGGGAGAAGGGACAACATGTAGATATTATGCTGTTACAATATGAAGATGATTTAAAATTCTGGTTAGATACTCCCAGGGTTGAAGGAGACTGTATTGAGAATCAAAACAAGGAGCAAGAAGAGGTTAGGATGCTAAAGGAATCTGAATATTTTGCTAATCAGTTTCATGATAACCACTATGTTCAAAAAATGAAGCAAGAAAGGCTCAATTTGACTTCAGCCTGAATCAAATTGAGTAAATCAAATTTCCACAACAATAAGACAACTTGGAGGTAGTTAACTAGTGTGACATGGATCTTGTCACTTAGTTAGCTCGATAAATTCGAGTTAGAGGGCTTGGAGTTCAGTCATACATGTGTGATTACTAAATTTTAGTAATCCAGTTCAATTATTTTTCAGTTGTATTCATTTTACTAACCTCTAACTATTGATAGAGTCAATTGAAGGTTAGTTGTGTAGTGGGACAGTAGTCTAACTCATAGATTTATCTGTTAAATGATCAATCAACCCAAAATGGATAGTGCATGCAAGGAATTCGAGTTCCTCAGCCGAAGTGGAGATGACAAGGTAATGTAACGTGAATTGTACACTAGTCTAAGTGTACAGGTGTTGCATGAAGTCAGGAGATCAATCCTTGGGAGTCACACAATCAATTAGGGGGGAATTCCTAAATAATAGGGGCTAATTTCCTTAGGCTTTGCACAAGTAAATAAGAGGCCAGGTGAGCAAATATTTTCCTAAGTGCTGGCCAGAGTTTCTCATTGAGCAGAGAGAACAATTATTCTTTTGTAGGTTGACCTCAGAGTTGGAGCTAGGAATTGTAATGATTTCTCTATTCATCTAATTAATGCAAAGAGGCTTGAGGGGTTTTCCTCAGTTGGTTTCCCCTAGAAATCACTGTGTATTTTTGGTTTTACTTATTGCTTGTTGTTCTAAACTGTGATTTCCATTCCATAGATTAGTGGATTAGAATTGTGTCTCTTAATTTTAGTTTAATTTCTTGAGAAGTTGCAATTATATCAAATTTATACATGGTATCAAAGCCCTGCAATCACATTAGAATCAATATTTTGAACTTGTCTCTTAGGAATTTCGATTTTGCAGCTTCAGTGCAACAACTTTTCTTCAAGATCGAGAGAATGTCTTTCAACAGACTGAGATTGGAGTATGCCCTGGAGGGTAGCTCGAATTTCATAGCCTGGAAGGTTTGAATGGAATCAATGCTTGATCATAATAGCGTGTTAGAATATGTCAAAACTGACATTGAAAAACCCTAATAGTCAGATGCACAAAAATTAGCCCAATGGAATAAGGATGTTGCAAAGGCCAATCGAATTTTTCTAGAAGGTGTGAGGGACCATGTGGTATCAAATATCTATGGAAAAGAGACGCCATTTGGTATGTGGAAGACACAAACTGAGCTATTAAAAAAATACAGTGACCATATAAAATTTTCCCTGAAAGAAAAACTTCAAAACATAAGGATGCAAAAGAATGAGACCATTCTGAAATATCTCTCCAGATTTACTCAATTTCGTGATGAGTGTTGGACTATATAAATCACTTATCAAATGACTAAACAACACACATTTAGTTATCAATCCAAGGACATCTGTTTATTCCAATGACAGTTGCACTGTCTGTGCCGATACACCAACCAGAAGTAATTTCAAAGAAAAGAAATCGTTGCTGAAGTAAATGCTGGAAATAAATCACTCATGCAGAAATAAAATAATCCACAAGATTGAAATCACACTTCAATTGATCTGTCTAGCTCGCCACACAGTAAGTACCCAGCTGGTGTTTCTATTATCACATGTGTAACAAGATATAAGTTATTGAAATCGAGGCAGATATATTATCAACTGAACAACAACAACAACACTCTAATGATACATAAACTGGAATACAATTACATACACACATCTACTTTAATCACTGCAATCCCTGCTAAAAGGAGGGCCCTTCCTCCCTAGCAGGGCACAGGTAGAGAAGGAACTTTAACTGAAACTAAATAGAATCATGCATGTAACAACAATAACATGATAATATGTATTAATTTGAACACAATTATAGAGCCAAAACAACGTTGTTCTCTGCTAACCTCTCGACCTCTAGGGTCGAGAGATATATAGTGGTTACATTAGGAAATCCAGGGATAGATCAGTCATGAGAATCTTACGATTCTCACGTTGATCGAAATAGAACTCATATAGTTATAACCACTTCCTAATACAGTTTTGATTAGAAAATAAAAGATTACAGTCGGAACTTCCCTTAGGATGTTATCCCAAAAATACAATGTTAACAACTCCTACAGCTATCATAATGAAAACACAGCTATAGTGCAACTGCTAGAGGAAAGATCAACAATAATATAGACAAGAGCGATCAACGGTACAACTATATCATCAGTTCGCCAATGAGTCCGTAACAACAGAGTGTACTAGCGGTTTGCTGGCAGGTCTGTAACAAGAAGGTGTAACAACATCTCTTTTTGCTGTAACAGCACCATACGAACTGCTCCTGTGAACTCTGTGTTCGGGATCTTTTACATTTGAAAGGACAACACAAAGACCATCGACCTTTCTCCAAACATTCACCATTAATTAGTCATAAAAATGTATAATAGATCATAATAATTGGTGAATTGGAAAAGTAACAAAAGCAAGGTGAAACAACACAAGTCAGGGTAAAAAGGTAGGAAAAAGGGGTAAAGATACTCCCATTGGTTATGGTTATGAAGCAAAATAAGGAAGATAAGTGTAGGAAAAATGTACAAAACCAGCACCCAACATCTCCCCCCAACTAATATACTTGCATGTCCTCATGCAAACTCGTCTCTCATGGGAATAACTTCGGTGCAGGTTGGTGAGATCATAAGCACCAGCTGTGTCCTCCTCTGCAGACCTGTATCCCTAATTGGCCATCAATTGCCGTACCCAAGATTCTGACTCATAATTGCTCAATTTGTGTTTGTTCTGGTAATACTAAATGGGAAACTAGATCAAAGGAAACTTGAACTTCAATCCCAACCACAAAGCACCAAAAGATTGTACAATTTGTGCGTAGGCTGGTACATGTGTAACAACCACCACAAAATTCTAGAATGAGAATGGATCTCCCTTCAGTAGCTCAGCACTACTGGCTTCCGTGCGTTTTAAATACCCTGTAAAAGCTCGGCTCTTCATCATTGCGAATTGATTGAGGCAAAAACCCACAATTATTCTTCTATAAGTGGCAACTGGTTCTTTAATCCTAGGGGTACTCAGCATTCTCATAAATTCTCATCTCAGCAGCTCGTCCTGGTTCTGCCCGAACCCACAATGCTGTCTTCTCCTCATTAGTCTCCATAGATTTAATGGCTAGATGCCATTCAATATGATTCCTCATGAATGATACAAAATACCTTAATTGAAGATCTCCCATATAAGAGAATACTTTCACAATCATCTGCATACTCACATGTTCACAAATAATGTTGTGTAAAAACAATTAACACAACAAACTTTGCTCATAAAAATATGAGGCACGGAAAACATCCAGAAATGTACGAGTGGAGGAAAATAAATAAGGTCTGTCCTCCATAATGGATTTCAATTGAAACAAGAAGTAACGTTCCCACAGAAAAATAGGATAGGATGGAGAAGGCTGACTACAACCCAGCAAGTTGAGGGCGAGGTCATGAAGTCTTTGCTTATCTATGGTGAGGTCTCAAATCTGCTCCTGTAACAATAGCAGCTGTTCTTCTTGTTTCTTTAGAGCTTCTTTCTTCTTGTAATCCTCCCACTTTTTCTTCAACTCTGCTTCCATCTGTCTTTCATGTAAAGTGTCTATTTATATCTGATGTTCCTTTAGCGAAATCATCCCATCCCGAAGGGAGATTGCTTCTTGTTTCCATTTTTGTAATTCAGAAATTAACAAGAGTTTCTCAGAGTTCCATCCCGAGATGGGACTCGGCGTTCTCCTAGATTCAATACCTTCATCAATAGTAGGTGTACCAACCTCTGCTTCATGGGGTTGTTCCACCTCTGCTGTTGGTTCTTGTGTAACAACAACCTCTTCGGTGGGTTCTTGTGTGTCAACCCCTTCGTTTTTACCTAGAGTTGCCTCTATGTTCATTGTTGTTTCTTCTACAATAAGAGTGGCCTCTAAAGGTTCTTGTGGGTTGGATTTTAGGTCGATTATTACAGGAGGCTTTGCTTTAACTGCTAGTTCTTGTGTAGCAGTAGTATCATCAGCAGGTTCTTGTGTAACAACCTCCTGCTATTCTGTTTCTACTTCCATTGGGTTGATATTTTCTCTACGGGAATTATATCCCGCTGTTGTTAAGTTTTGAAAACATGTCATGCATACTGACACCAAAATTTCCCTTCCCTTAGATAATTTCCGCTTCAATTCCTCGTTTTCATTTCTTAATTTTTCAATTTCTAAACACAAGGCATTGGTTTTGTCGTTATCTGATGAGGAAGGTTGCCTTTCTTCTTCTAAAACTTCTGCTTCCATCTACTTCTCAGCCATAGGCAAGGGTTTTGCAGGTATGTTAACCTTCACTCTCTTTTTCGGTCTTCTGTCCCCAATTGGTTCATCAATAGGCTTCTTCCGAATTCTAACTCTAGCAGGCCGAGTCTGGGTCTCCTCCTCTGTCTAACTTTCTCCTGAAGTCATGGTCTGTTTCCCTCGGCTTTTCCTTGGTCTTTTTCTCTTTAATTCTTCCCAAGTTTTTCCTTGCTGGCCTAGGGCATCCAACACAATTAGCTTAATGAGTCCGTGATTAGTCACGCATGCCTCCGGGTGTGCTACTATTTTTACTGTTGCTGCCACATGCTTGATGTTTCCAAGAAAATAGAATGGAATATTGATTCTTTGTTGGTGCCAAAGGTGGTTAAGCAAAGGAAAGTGATAGTTGAACACTATAGTGGATCTCCCTTTGCAAGTGATATATTTGATCAAGCCCATGGCAACGTCTTCCCAAGGATGAGGAAGTGACAATATGTCAATTCTTCTTCCTTTCTTCTCTAGTTTCTCTTCCCTTACTAGGAAATCCTCTTTCAAGGAGAGGTCATTGATTTTTCTATTAAACCACCTCCACCCTTCTACTGGTAATGAAGTTACCCTGGAAATTACCTCTTCAGTCACCTCCACTTGCATGCCTCTTACTCGGGTTTGATTATTGTTCAAGTTCTGAGAAAATTCAATTGCCACTGCCTCATCTAAGCCTTCAAGCTTCCAGAAAAACTCAACCCATCCAACATCTCTGAATATATGGTAAGCCTCTAGGTAATTCTGCAGAGCATCCATAGAATATAGCTCATTCCTGACTGCTGCTCCACCCATCTCTTCTGTTTTTTTCTAAATTTGCTTCTTAATGTTCGACAACACTGTAATATCACCGAGTTTCTAAGTTCACTTCTTTGCTGTTCAATTCTGCTGTAACATCACTGTGACTCTGAACTAGCTGCTGCTCGACACCTCTGGTTATCCCAATCGACGAGTTTACAATGTAAATGCAAGGTTTCTGAAGGAGGTTGATGAAAGGTGACGAATTTCATAGATTTACCAAATCGTACCCTACACTACTATTCATAAATGGCTTATTATGGAAAGTGATGGGATTTCATACACACTCTTTTCCAACCAGATTCGGTCATCATTAGCAATTATGTTATTGATTAGATGCATTTGAATTTAATAGATATTTATGATTACAATCTTTTCGCAATGATTTCAAGTCATATCCCCTCCCCCACTTTAATTGTGATGGCCGCCCATGGCCGTCACAGGAGCGTCATTACTTTTTCAATTAATCACAGAATCATCAATGACAATCATTTAACTTTTTAATGACATACCTGAGGTGACATGGAGGAAGACTAGAGTTGACAGTGTCCTGCTTGCAGTGCTCGTGTTGTGTTTAGCCGGCATGGTTATTTCTATTTATGAAATAATTACAAAGAACAATATCTGTGGCTGTTACATGTGTAACAACCAAGACAACTTTTAAATTATTCTCAAAAAACATAGTAATCAGAAGAAATTGGTACAGAAAAAAAAATTACACGAATATCATCATCCTATGACATGGATCAGAAAGGGAAGATGATATTACAGGGAGAAAAACATGGGTGTAACAGCTGCCACAAGGGTGGTTTTCAACTGTTACTGACTGTCTGACTGCGCTCCGGAAAGGGGTTTTCGTACTTAGATTTATTTTTGTTTTTCTTTTATTTTGTTATATATATATATATATATATATATATATATATATATATATATATATATATATATATTAAATAGGTGTAACAACTGCCATAAAGGTGGTTTTCAACTGCTGCACTTATTGGAATTTCAACTTTTAAGGCTGCAGAGAAGAATGTTCCCCTGCTGCCGTAACATGAAGATCAGAGTCCATGACAATGTTGACAAATGATTCCTTCGAAGTGGGTTGATGATATAACCTTAGATGGTGCCCATTAACCAGTAACGATGTCTTAGCACTGTCAATGGTGACCAATTGTACAGTCTCATTGTCAAAGACCGTATCCACTTTGTAAGGACCTAACCATCTGGTGCAGAGCTTGCCTTTGAAATATTTGAACCTTGAATCATACAAAAGAGCCCAATCTCCTTTTTGGAATTTTTTCTTCTTAATAAACCCATCATGCCATTTGGCTCTTTGATGTTGGATAATTTCTGTTTGTTGAATGACAACCAATTGTTTCTCTTCCAACTCATTGAGCTGGTTCAATCTTTGAGTCTATGCTGTACTCAAATCCAGATCGATCTGCAAGTTGTTCTTAATGTCTTTATTTCAAATTCTATGGGGAATAAGGGATCTTACCATACACTAGTTCATATGGTGAGAAGCCTATAGTATTCCTCCATGTCCTGTAAGCCCACAATACCTCTGGAAGTTTCTTAGCCCAGTTTCTTCAGTGGCTGGCTACTGTCTTTGTTAAGATTCCCTCAATAACTTTATTGGTGCTTTCTACTTGACCATTTTCTTGCGGATGATAAGGTGTGGTGATTCTATGATGGATTCCATAATTTTCAACCAAATTATTGATCAAATGAGATGTGAAATAAGGATCCCTATCTGTCACTATTTCTTAGGGTATCCTGAAGTGAACAAAAATATCTTGAAACATGAAGTTTGAAACAGCCTGCTCTATTGCTCTAGTGAGTGCCCTTGCTTCGAACCATTTTGTGACATAATCGGTGCATACCAATATGTATGCTTTTTGATGTGATGAAGGATTGATGGGCCCCACAAAGTCTAGGGCCCATTTCTCGAATAGTTCTATTACTATTTGAGGTTGTAACGACATCTCATCTGATTTTAGAGACGGGCCAATCCTTTGGCAACTATCACATCCTTTCACAAACTTCTTGGCATCCTGGAATATAGTTGGCCAGTAGTACCCCGTTGAGAGTACTTTATGTCCTGTCCTCTTGTCAGCAAAGTGTCCTCCACAAGGTTCTTCATGACAAGCCTTTAGGATCTCATATACCTCATCTTCTCTAACACATCGCCTAATCTAGAAATCTGGCCTGATGTGATAGAGATTACCTTCTATCTAGGAGTAGGTAGCACTATGTTGTATAATCCTCCTTCTTTCCCTGGAAGACAATTGGTGTGGGAATTTTCCTGCAGCAAGGTAATTGGCTATATCTGCATACCATGGTGAGTGAGTAGAAATGGAAAAAAGACACTCATCTGGAAAATAATCCTCAGTAGCAGTGCAGTCATCACTTATAGTTAATCTAGAAAGAAAATCAACAACTACATTATCTTTTCCGGGTTTATCTAAAATAGTAATATCAAATTATTGTAACAACAATAAAAATCATGTAACTCTACCATTAGTAATAGGTTTGTTCATTAAAAATAAAATTGCAGCATGGTCAGTGTGTACAAATACTTGGTACCCAGTGATGTAGTGCCAGAATTTGTTGATAGCGTGCACTACTGCTAGGAATTATTTCTCAGTAACAATGTAGTTAAGTTCTGCTGGAGTTAAATTATTGATGATGTAATATATGAAACAAGGTTTCTTATCCTCTAACTGCCCCAAAACAACACCCACAACCATGTCATATGTGTTTGTAGCAATATGAAACAACAATTTCCAGTTTGGTCCTCGTAAAACAGGTGCTGCTGTTACGCAGTTCTTCAACTTTAAAAAGGCCTGCTCACACTTTTCTGTCCACACAAATTCCGCATCTTTCATCAGTAATGAAAATAAAGGAGATGAAATCTTTGAAAAAATCTCTATAAACCTCCTATAGTATCGTATATGTCCCAAAAAACTACATACCTCTTTCGGAGTCTTAGGGGTCGGGATTTTCGATATTACCTCAATTTTTTTAGGATCTACCTTAATTCCATCTGCTGAAATGAAATGTCCCAACACAATTCCCTCAGTCATCATCATGTGGCATTTTTCCGTGCTCAGAGCAAAATTAGTTTGTTCACAACATTCCAACGCTTTCTCCAAGTTAGCTAATGCTGTCTCAAAGGCATCCCCGCAGGGTGTAAAATCATTCATAAAGATTTCAAGAAAATCATTCAAAAGATCAGAAAAATACCTAATATTTCCCTTTGAAAGGTTGCTGGTGCATTGCAGAGACCAAAGGGAAGGACTCTGTATGCAAAAGTACCCCATGGACAAGTAAAGGTTGTCTTGCCTTGATCTTCTAGAGCAATCTGTATTTGATTATAGCCACTAAACCCATCTAAAAATTAAAATAATTTTTTTCCAGAAACAGTATCCAAGACTTGATCAATAAATGGTAAGGGAAAATGACCTTTTTGAGTGGCCTTGTTAAGTTATCTATAGTCAACACAGACCCTCCATTTTCCATTCTTCTTCGGAACTATGACAAAAGAAGACACCCAATGACTGTCAGAAATAGGGTAGATGAAATTAGCATTAAGGAGTTTTTGCAATTCTTCTTTTACTATCTCCTTAAGTGCGGGGTTCATTCGGCGCTGAGGTTGTCTAACAGGTTTGCAATCTTCTTTAAGGTAAATGCGGTGAGTGCATAGGGTACGCTGGATTTGTTTCATATCGGTATAGTACCATGCAAATTCCTTTTTGTATTTCTGTAACAGCTGTATCAACAATATGTTTTGTTCAACAGTCAGGTTAGGATTGATATTTAAATATTTTCTAGGTTCTATTTCAACGGGATTGCTGATAGTAAGTGGAGTTGTTTTCAAATGTTCAATAATTACATCATCTTCCTCACCTTATTCTCCTAAATCTCTAATGGAGGAAACATGGAGTGGATTACTAATGAAGCCATTAATAATATCATCCTTTGTTTCATCTTTAAAGTATTATGCTTTTCCAAGTGTGAGAAGAGGTAGGGAAAGATCAGATTCAGGTACAAATTTGTCCCACCAGGGAGTATTTGAATCCATATGAGATTTTGCTGGGGGATAAGGATTAAAGTTCTGAGTGGCCTGTCCATCTAAGATCACCATAGATCCAGACCTACATCCGATATATGCATCTTAAGTGGCTAGCCACGGTCTTCCCAAGATTAAAGGATGACCCCCTAGATTGGATTTGGTTTGTAAGATGAGAAAGTCAGCTGGATAGTTCCAGGAGGCCACAATTATAACCACATCTTCAATCATTCCTTCGGGCTTAATATAAGACCTATCTGCTAGTTCAAGAACTGTAGGTGTAGGTCTAAGTCCATGAAGTCCTAGAGAGATAAAGAGGTCTTTAGTCATAACGTTAATAGCTGCCCATAGATCAATCAAGGCATTAGTTATAGGATGCTTGTCAATATGGACAGTCACTGTGGTGTTCCCTGGGTCATTATACTTGGTCAACAAAGACTGATCAGTCATAAGATCAGACAATTTTTCCATGACATGGATAGTAGCAGGGTATTTAGGTTTCCTCCTGGGGCTTTTGACGCATAGATCCCTCACTGTTTTATAGGCACTTCCTTAAGAGCTTGTAATAGAGGAATCTTTACATATAAATATTGCAGCTCCTTAAGGAATTTAGATTCAGGTTGTAAGACTAGCCCATTTTTTAGTTAATCGTTGAGGGTATGGGGGATTATGAATGCTAAAAACTGAGTCAACTACCACATATGTACTAGCCTTACTCGGATTGGCTGCTGTAGGAATAACAGACTTTCCCGAGTTGGCTATTACAGGTGTAGAAATGAGTGCTGTATCAGCTGTTACATGTGTAACAACTGCCTCAGAATCATCCATATCCTTCCTGGGTGATTCAATTTCTTCGATAATAATCGGGGTGTGTTTAGATCTGATTGCTTTCAATGATCAAAGTTGAACCTCCTTTAGTCCAATAGGAGTAATAAGGTAAGTTTGGAGGGTAACTGAAGCATCCATGCTCTGGGATGCCTTATTATTTGGATTGGGGTTAGGTTGTACAGGTAATTGGGGTCAGATAGAAGGTGTAGGATTCTGAATAGAAGACAGTTGTAACTCCTGCTGTTGCATTGGTATTGGAGGGGGTATTGGACCTTGGCCATTGCCACTCCAGTTCTAACCCCAAGGATTGGGTTGTGATGGAGGATATTGCATTGGTGGAGGAGACGGCCATTGGTTCCATGGTGAAGGAAATTGTGTTAAGGAAGGAGTAGGATACTACCATGGGTATTGCTGACTGTTATAAATATTATTCCAGGGATAAAAAGAAGAAAAATGTGAAGGCATACCTATAGGTTGCGGCTACCATGGTATCTTTGATCTGATAAAATAAGAAGATTAAACATCCTCACTTGATTCTTGGAGTACTACCTTAAGTCTGGGCAACTCAGGAAATTAATTCATAGAGTGCGCCAACTCATAGATTTTGCACAGTCTAACACTATTCAGTCCACATTCTCTTTCCAAATGTTTCTTTTTGCATCGGGGATAGAATATTGCTAAGGCTGCTTCAGCTTCTGCTTGTGCCTTCTTGACTTGTACCGTAGTGATTTGGGTAGAGAGAGTGCTAAGGAGATCGGTTTTAAAATCCTTGAATAATTTCCTGATCTCTACTCGGGTTACTCCACTTCTAGACTTCTGTATCTGGAGTGACGGGTCCTGAACTGAAACTTTCCCTTTGACTGATCCTCTTGAGCTACGTAGGCAAAGATTCATTATCTCATCAAACGTTTCTTGTGATATGTCTCATTTTCCTATTATATTCAAATTTTCCAGACAATCATCTCTTAATCCTCTTAGGAATATTGGCTTTAGAATATCTGGATCTAAGTTACTGAACTTAGACCTCTGTAAATTGTAGTGGAATCACTCCAGATAATCTTCCAGGCTTTCCTCCTCCTTCTGTGCAATTCTGAAAATTTTGTCCTTCAAATCCCTGGTTTGGCAGTAGTCCTGATACTTAAAGAGAAAGGCTTCTCTCATATCATTCCATGTTCGAATTGTGCGAGCACCTTATCTCATGAACCACCTTAATGTTGCTCCTTTCAGAGTAGCAGGGAATAATTTCAGCTTCTGGGCGTATGAAGTATAGTCATAAAATCTACACAACACATCGAATTTGAATAGAAAGGTATCAGGATCCTCAACAACCATCCCTTGAAAGGATGGTAGGGATGATAAATGGATGTTCTTCATATGAGCCTCATCCCATGTTACTACTATTGGGAATTCAAAAGTAACATAGCTATTTGTTTTAACATTCTTGTCCCCCCATGGCTGATTCTTCTTGATAGGATTAGGTTGCTCCAGGATCAATTGTTTAACAACT
This sequence comes from Pinus albicaulis, assembly GCA_034641835.2. Taxonomy (NCBI): domain Eukaryota; kingdom Viridiplantae; phylum Streptophyta; class Pinopsida; order Pinales; family Pinaceae; genus Pinus; species Pinus albicaulis. The sequence goes on from CM076578.1 coordinate 1,281,576,014, forward strand.
ACACCAGCGTCCAATTGATGATCAACTAATTAATGTTCCTCAAGTTCCTGATGATCCCCACTGGTTTCTCTGTCTCCTTCAATTCTCAGATCCTGATTAATAATTCTCCACTGCTGTTTTGAATATGGAGTTTTGATATCAGGAGTGGATATGCTATTTGAAGGATGGTGAGGTCCAGCCACTGAAGATACCAATGGTCTAGGCCTTGATATGGTAATTTATTTTTGTGGTCCTGTCTTCCTATTATCTCTGTATGACGTGGACTGTTGCTTCTCTTCCCTTGAAATCAGATCTCCAAAGAATGTTTTCCTTCCCAAATATGCGCTCTTCTTTTCCTTCTTATGATCGTCTTTCCTATAGTTAGTAAAGTGGGGGGGTGTTTGTAGATGTTTATGTTTTCCTATCGGAACACATGGGTCCTATGCGTATCAATTCATCCTATAAGTGCTTCAGTTTCTATAGCAATGAGCCCACTCAAGCTTGTTAGAGAGATGCATAGGTTCTTACCTCTCGTCTTACCGCCCAAGGACTGTATAGCTAAAGGCACCCTAAAAAACACCCAAAATTTAATTCCTAAGTGTCCTAGCAAGACATTGGCAAGCCCAATCAAGCCTGTTAGAGCGGTGTTCAAGTTCTTACCTCTTGTCTTATTGCCCGAAAATTGTGTTGTTGGAGACACTCTATAAAAACACACATAAATTGCACTTCTTAAAGACAACTATGATTGATTGGATCATCATTGCCATCCCTAACAATGACGCCAAAATTTTGGACTATATAAGTCACTTATCAAATGACTAAAAAACACACATTTACTTATCAATACATGGACATCTGTTTATTCCAATGGCAATTGCACTATCTGTGCCGATACACCAACTAGAAGTAATTTCAAAGAAAAGAAATCGTTGCTGAAGTAAATGTTGGAAATAAATCACTCATGCAGAAATAAAAGAATCCACAAGATTGAAATCACACTTCAATTGATCTGTCTAGCTCGCCACACAATAAGTACCCTGCTGGTGTCTCTATTATCACATGTGTAACATCATATAAAGTATTGAAATCGAAGCAGATATATTCTCAGTTGAACAACATCAACAACACTCTAAAGATACATAAACTAAAATACAATTACATACACACAACTACTTTAATCACTGCAATCCCTGCTAAGAAGGAGGGCCCTTCCTCCCTAGAAGGGCACATGTAGAGAAGGTACTTTAACTGAAACTAAATAGTCATGCATGTAACAGCAATAACAGGATAATCTGTATTAATCTGAACACAATTACAGAGCCAAAACAACACTGTTCTCCGCTAACCTCTCGACCTCTAGCACTGAGAGATATATAGTGGTTACATCAGGAAATCCAGGGATAGATTAGTTATGAGAATATTACGATTCTCATGTTGATCGAAATATAACTCATACAGTTATAACCACTTCCTAATAAATTTTTGATTAGAAAATAAAACATTACAATCAGAACTGCCTTTAGGTTGTTATCCAAAAAATACAATGTTAACAACTCCTACAGCTATCATAATTAAAACACAGCTGTAGTGCAACCGCCAGAGGACAGATCATCAACACAATAGACAAGAGCAGTCAATGGTACAACTGTATACACAGTTTTCCAACGAGTCTGTAAAAACAGAGTGTAACAACGGTTTGCTGGCAGGTCTGTAACAACAAGGTGTAACAACACCACTTTTTTCTGTAACAACACCATCCGAACTACTCCTGTGAACTCCGTGTCCGGGATCTTTGACATCTGAAAGGACAACACAAAGACCATCGACCTTTCTCCAAACATTCACCATAAATTAGTCATAAAAATGTATAATATATCATAATAATTGGTGAATTGGAAAAGTAACATAAGCAAGGTGAAACAACACAAGTCAGGGTAAAAAGGTAGCAAAAAGGGGTAAAGATACTCCCATTGGTTATGGTTATGAAGCAAAATAAGGAAGATAAGTGTAGGAAAAATGTACAAAACCAACACCCAACAATGAGCTTGGAGGCGTTGGAGTGAATGTTGCAGAAGATGACCTGGCAAGTCTATCTCTTCTAGGCCTTCTAGAATTCTGGCATAACTACTAGGGATTTGTGAATGGAAGCGAAACATTATTGAATTGGCAAAGGTGGTGGTCCGATTTCGTTCAATAAGAGTTTAGGAGAAATACCAGAGATGGAACTTCATCCACAACCGAGGATGAAGATAATTTTTCATTGGTGATCCAGGTGGATATTAGTGGCCACCCACTTATTCCACTTGGGGCCCCACCATTGTCTCTTTCAGTTTTTCAGTTTCGGAACAACTTACTATTTTTAGTGGTTTTTCGAGTCCTGAAATTCCGGAGCTGTTTTGAGGCCCTAAACGACGTTTTTTTGGGAAAACCATGAGCAACATCCATCCAAGGACCAATGTTGCTCACTTCAAAAGTTGTAGTCCTCGAGTAGATCTTTCTAACGAGGTATGGTTCACGTCAAATGAAGATCGTATGCCAAAGTTACGTCCCTGAGAAGTTGAAACACGGGCCCATAGTTTTGGCGCTTCATCTCCTAGGGTTAGGGTTTTGGATGTTTATGGTTTTCCATTGTTTCTAAATAATAAATAGGCCCTTGAGCCTCATTTTAACTCAGTTCAGATGCCTGTAGCCGCCACATCTCTTCTCAGAGATAATCTACCAGCGCCCTAGCTAGTTTATTTCCATTTTGTCTGTAAGCAAATTTCAGTTCTTTGATATTAATGAAATGAAGTGTTATTTCCACTGCATCTTTGTATTTAGGGTTACATGTGTATTTTGTTGCATTCCTACATAAATCTGGATCAGTGGTATTAGAGAAGTCTGCTTTTTCTCGATCATTCTTTGCATGTCCCCAATGAGGTCGGGGTATAAGGAGTTAGGGCTCGATCTGGTTGAACCTTTGCAAGATTAGCCTCACAAACCCCGACGATCGCCCATGGGGAACGAAAAGAAATATGAGGGAGCAGGAGATCCTATCAAAATATTGCTCGAGGTGGCCCTCGAAAAACAAAGGAATGCGATGATGGATAGCTTTTCCCAGATCTTTCAACGACTGCCCACCAGCGGCGCATCTACATCCAGTAGCCACTCTGGAGGTGCGACTCCCTTTAAGGTACAAGTAAACTTTGAGATTCCCATATTTGAGGGTCAAATTGATGCAGATGTCATAAATATATGGTTGAATCTATTAGAAGGATATTTCTTGGTTCATGACTTTTCCGACCAGGAGAAGATTATTTTTGCACTCCTCAAAGCTACCCTCCATGTCAAGGATTGGTGGGAAACCTACTTTGATAAAAAGGACAAGACAAAACCCTCTCTGTTCTCATCCATACCCACTTGGAATTCTTTTCGAGACGCCATCAAAGAACAATACTATCTCGTGGGGGGATATGAGGACAAGTACATACAATGGATCACGCTGTGGAAACAAAGGGATCAAGATGTGCATGAGCTGATGAATCTGTTCCATACCCTGCGCACAAAGTTGGGTATCAAAGATTCAGAGAAACATTTGGTGCTAAAGTATTGTAGTTGTCTGCATAGATACATTCAGGAGGAAATGGAGTTCCTCGACATCTCCTAGCTTGGTATGGCATACCAGTATGCTGCCAAGATTGAGCATAAATTTAAATAGAAGAAGCGAGACTTTGGATCTACGAATCAAAAGCAAGGGAAAGGTGCCCCCAAACCGCAGAGCAAAGGATAAAGCCAAGGCATGGTGGCCCAAGAAAACCTGCCAAAGCCACAAGCAAAGAACAACACCGTGAAGCCAAAGAAGGACACAGAAAAGTGGTGTGAATTCCATAAGAGCTCCACTCACAACACAAGTGAGTGTCAGGCCAAGTAGTCGCTAGTGGCCAAGATGAGGGATTTTCAATCAGATGCATGCTCCGACTATGAATCAGAACCTGACAAGGGGAATGAATAATGGAAGAAAATTATTGATGCAGAGCCCAAGGCCACTATTTCCACTGCGAAGATCCAGAAGGAGGAACAGGAAGATCTAGAGGAGGCAAAGCATCTCTTCCACACCTAGATGTGGGTAAAGGGTTCCCCGCTGCAATTCATTATCGAAAATGGGAGCCAAAAAGAACCTCATTTCAGTAGATGTCGTGAAGTGGTTGGGCTTGCTAACCATAACACACCCAGAACCATACACCATCGGGTGGCTTCACCGAGGACGTGATCTCTGCATCAGCTAGCAGTGCCGCCTTCCCTATAGCATCAAGCCCTTCATGGATGAGGTATTGTGTGACATTTCTCCTATTGATGTTTCTGATGTATTACTAGGCCAACCATACTTGTGGAGGTGACATGCTATGTATGAGTCCCAGACTCGCTCCGTTATTGTTACTTTGGGAAATAAGTTGTATAGGATACCATAGGTACCATCGCCTCCCACTATTTCTTTGGTTACTGCAAAACAATGTAGTAAGCTCATTTCCCAAACTAGGAAATTTGTTTTCCTGATGATCTGCTCCCAGGGAAAGAAGAATACTGTGGCCACAACCTCCAAACATGGCTCCTCTGCACGACAACAACAAATGGGCAAGGTTGTGGAGGGGTATGGGGAAATCTTCACCTCACCGATAGGGGTGCCTTTGCACTATCAGGTCAAGCACCCCATTGACCTGACTCGAGGTGTGCTGCTACCCAATGGACTGATCTATAGGCGCTCTCTTCTGGAGAACGATGAAGTCAAGAGGCAGATTCAGGAGCTGCTACAAAAAGATCACATCCGGCCAAGTTCATTGCCTTGTGGGAGCCTGATCGTGTTGGTATAGAAGAAGGACCAGACTTGGAGACTCTGTATTGACTATTAGGCGCTAAACAAGATCACTGTCCGGAATAGGTACCTGATCCCATGGATTGATGACCTTCTGGACCAACTCAAAGGGGCAAAATATTTCATCAAGATAGACTTGAAGTTTGGGTATCACCAGGTACCAATCAAACCCTCTGATATGTGGAAGACTACCTTCAAAGACAAGGAGGGCCCTTTCAAATGGCTCGTCATGCCTTTCGGGTTGACGAATGCTCCCGCAACCTTCATGAGGTTGATGGATGACATCTTACGTCTATTCACAAACTCATTTGTAGTGGTGTACTTGGATGAGATTCTAATCTTCAACAATACTTGGGAATAACACCTCCACCACATCCAAGAAGTCTTCCAAACACTACGACAACAAAAGTTGGGTGCCAATTTGGAGAAGTGCACTTTTGGCATGACCCAGGTTCAATATCTGGGATACATTATTGATGAAAGGGGGGTGCATGTGGATCCAACCAAGATCCAAGTCATTCGGGATTGGCCAGCCCCAACCACTCTAAGAGAGCTTCACAACTTTCTAGGTCTTGCTAATTTCTACCGCAAGTTCGTGTTGGGACTCTCTCATCTCACTTGGCCCTTGAGTCAAGTCACCAAGGGAGGAGAAAAAGAAAAATTCTTTTGGTCGGAATCTCAATAGAATGTGTTCGTAGAATTGAAACATCACCTCTGTTATACCCCAGTGCTCACATTACTAGACTTGCAACAACCATTTGAGATCGAGATAGATGCCTCTGACGATGCTATTGGGGAAGTTCTTACTCAACATGGGAATCTAGTGGCATATCACAGTGAGACATTATCTGACACAGTTCACAAGTATCCCACTTATGACAAAGAAATGTATTCCATTGTGTAGGCTTGTCGACAATGGAAGCATTACATTTTGGGGAAGGAAACAATCATCCACGCAGACCACCGACCCCTGCAGTTCATATAGACACAAGGTAAGTTGCAAAACGATCGCCATCAGAAGTGGTCCACATATCTACAAAAATTTCATTTGAACATCAAGTACAAGAAGGGTAGCACCAATAATGTTGCAGACTGCCTCATCTGACCACCGATCGTGACCATAACCACTATTCCCAACTCTTATGGGAATGAGAATTTTGATTGGCCGCTTCTCTACAAGAACGATCTAGAATTCAGCCACACATACAAGGTACTCTTGGGCGGTACACAAGTTCCAAATTTTCACCTCCAAGATGCACTGTTATGCACCTAGGACACCTTTGTGTTCCTTCAAGTGAGCATGCCAAGATGATATGGGAAGCGCACTACATTCGAGTTGCTGGGCATTTTGGGGTCGAGAAAATAGTGGCAGTACTGCAGAAGTATTTCTATTGGCCGAACCTTCGACAAGATGTCGGGAAGTACATTAGATCCTGCACTGCTTGCACCATTTCCAAATAGACCATCAAGAAGCGAGGCCTCTATACTCCACTACCTACCCCTAGTCGACCTTGGGAATCCATCTCCATGGATTACATGTCGGGCCTTCCTTCTGCTAAGCATGGAAACGACTATGTTTTCGTAGTCGTTGATAGATTCTCGAAGATGGCCATGATGGCAGCCTGCAAGAAGAATATCATAGAAAAAGCCACTGCTAAACTCTTCTTTGAATGAGTGTGGGTTCACTTTGGGATCCAACAGTATATCATATTAGATTGCGACAATATGTTCCTCAATACATTTTGGTCCAACCTTTGGTCAATGTTGGACACCAAGCTCACCAAGTCCACAACTTTCCATCCCCAAAATGATGGCCAGATAGAGGTCGTTAACAAGATGATTATACACATTCTGCGCATGTACAATTCAAAGAATCCATGCACATGGGATGAGAGCCTCCCATATGTACAACATAGTTATAACCAGGCTCTCCATAGCTCAACCAACCACAACCCCTTTTAGGTGGGCTTGGGATTCCAACCACTATGTCCCATTGATGTAGCCATGCCATTTGAGGTTACTCAGGCCGTTTTGACTCATGTCCAGTCGTAAGCCGACAAAGCGAACAATTTCATCGAGTGCACTCAGAACATCCACCAACAGGTTAATGACATATTAGACAAAGCCAATGCTAAGTACAAGCAACGACATGATGAACATCGGGTGCCACACAACTTCCAGGTGGGCGACAAAGTGTGGCTACATTTGCAGAAGGAGAGCCTCACTGGACCCCACTGCAAGCTTCGCCCGCTCCGATATGGGCCATACGCCATTACCAAGGCTGTAGGGAAAAATTCCTGCGAGCTCAGTATTCCAGCATTCCTTGGTTTTCATCTAGTATTCAATGTAGACCGCCTTCTTCCCTACTTCCCACCTCTACTGGACACCTCTGACATTGTAGAAAAACTCACATCAAAAGAGTTAAACCCAGACTAAATGGAACATGCCACCATAGATTGTATCATGGACATGAAAATCAAGAACACTCGCCAACAGAAGATCCAACTGTATCGGGTTGTCAAAGCTGGCCAACTCCTGCACCAAGGCAAGTGGTTCACCAGGGACCAAGTTCAGTAGAAGTTTCCTCATCTCATGGAGGAACTCAATGCAATGGGGACCATTGCTTTCCAATGGGGGAGGAATGATACAGGTTGATATTGGTGGCCACCCACCTATTCCACTTGGGGCCCCACCATTTTCTCTTTCAGTTTTTTAGTTTCGGCACAACTTACTATTTTTAGCATTTTTTTGGGTCCTGAACTTCTGGAGCTGTTTTGAGGCCCTAAACGACGTTTTTTGGGAAACCAGGGAGAAAAACAAGCCCATGAACCAATGTTTCTCACATCAAAATTTTTAGTCCTCAGATAGATCTTTCTAACGAGGTATGGTTCGCGTCAAACAAAGATTGTATGCCAAAGTTAGATCCCCGGGAAGTTGAAACACCAATTTACCCAAATGGGGCCCATAGTTTTGGCGCTTCATCTCCTAGGGTTAGGGTTTTGGATGCTTATGGTTTTCCATTGTTTCTAAATAATAAATAGGTCCTTGAGCCTCATTGTAATTCAGTTCAGAGGCCTGTAGCCTCCACATCTCTTCTCAGAGATAAGCTACCCGCACCCTAGCTAGTTTATTTCCATTTTGTCTGTAAGCAAATTTCGGTTCTTTGATATTAATGAAATGAAGTGTTATTTACGCTGCATCTTTTTATTTATGGTTACATGTGTATTTTTTTGCATTCCTGCATAAATCCGAATCACTTAGTTGGAAAAGGGAAGAAGGGAAAAGGGAAGAAGAACCCAAGCAAATATGAATGTAGCCAAAATAATGGCAAGAAGAAAGACATGAGAAAGATCAAATTTTTCCACTGCCACGAATTCATACACTATGCAATAAAATTTTCACACAAGAAGTCTACCGTGAAGCCTTTCAGAGGAGCAGGAGGTGAAGCATTGTCTTCACAATTTGAATTAGACTTCACCCTAATAGCACATGCATAACCAACACTGTTATGGGGAGTGTGGTACCTTGATTCCGGCACCTCGTTCCATATGTCACGGTGCAAGGAGTTTTTCACTAGCCTGGAGGAGAAGGTTATCTAGCTACATATTGAAGTAGGGGATGATGGGAGGAGCAATGCTACAATAATTGTTACTGTCACCTTTGAGAGGGAGAAAACCTCTCCTCTTTGCCTCAAATATGTTATGTTTGTACCTAGGCTAAAGAAGAAAACAATCTCTGTAGAATTATTGAAGGATCATGGCTATGATGTTATTTTCAGTAAAGGGAAAGCCTTTTTGAGACACATAGCTACTGGAAAAGTGAAATAGATCGGGGTTCGAGTGAAGAACCTATACAAACTTGAGGTGGGATATTGCACTGCATTGAGTAGTAAGGCTAAAAAAGTGAAGAGTCGAGATGTTGGAGAACTCTGGCATAGGAGATTGGGTCATCTACAACATGGTGCCTTAAAAATCACACAAAAAATTACCATCAGTCTCCCTAAAGGCTCCCTTGACCACCAGGATATATGTAAGAGTTGCACATTGGGGAAATATGTCAAATCCATTTTATATTACCGAGATAGCAGAGAACATGCAATATTGAAGCGGGTCCACTATGATGTTTGTGGACCCTTTTCTACATAATCCACAACAAAACATAAGTACTATGTTATTTTTATTGATGATTTTTGTAGAAAATGTTGGACATTATTCATGCGGAAGAAGGATGGAGTTTTCTAAAAAAATGTTGAATTCAAGGTATTATTTGAGAAGGATACTGGGAAAAAGGTGAAGGCTCTCAGGAGTGATAATGGAGGTGAATTTTTTTTGCATGCCTTCAAGGATTTCTCTGCGAAAGAAGGTATTCAAAGAGAACTGAAAACACTCCACAACCCACAATAGAATGGGGTACCTAAGAGGAAGAACAAAAGCATAGTGGGAGAATCAAGGCTATGTTGCATGATCAAGGGATACCATTACATCTATGGGTAGAAGCAAGAAATACTGTAGTCTACTTGCAAAACTAGAGTCCTCATAGAATACTTGGTATGATCACATCAATGGAAGCCTTATTTTGGAAAAAGGCTGATGTGTCTCATTTCATAATTTTTGGAGATTCAGTTTATTGTCATGTCTTCGAGGATTCAAGGAAGAAACTTGAGCCTACAACAAATTTCAAAGTTTTTATAGGATACACTGAAACTCCACACAATTACCAATTGTATTTACCTCCACTATGGATGACAGTTGATGAGTCCCATCAATAGGTATATTTTGAATATCATGATGCCATCCTCAAGCCTTACAACTATCCTTTCCTCACATTAATTCACATTTTTGGTTATATTATTCTTAGTAAGAAGAGTAAAATGTGTTTGTCATAGTATGTGGCCAAATTTGGTTCAATTTCAAGAAAATGAAGCATTTTTGAGGTATTTACTATGCAAGGGCTCGATGGAGGCAACCAAGAGAGAATCTAGGGGGTTTTTCCACCTCCTTAACTCCATAACTCGGCTTGAGATCACAACATCCTCTCTCATCAGTTCGAATTCAATGGCAACCGAGTCACTCCTAGTGCAAGTGAAGGTCAAGAAGGATAAGATCCAATATTTTCGAGATCAAGGAGGAAATCACTCCTATTTTCAAGGGAGTTGATATCAAATACCATTTTTTATAAATAAAAAAGATGAAAATCTCATTATGATTCGAAGTTTGGATTCAACTAGGTGTAGCTATTGAGATTAGAGCTTGACACTATTATTTTGAATTTTTATGTGATGTATAAGACTTTTACTTTATGATAATGAGAAGCTGGTTATTAAGATGCATCTGAGATAAATTTAGAGAGCTGAGACCCTTGGGATTGGGCCCAACCCATTGGCTTAGGCACCTCTTGTGTACTTGTGTTTTGTTCTTAGTTTTAATCATTTCATATATTTATTTCATTTCAGTAGAGGTAAAGCAATAAAAATCTGTGATTGGAAGCTTCTACATGGGCCTCCCTTGTGGGATAATGGTTGGAAGGATTCATAATCTCAGTAAAAAAATATTGTGTTTATGATTTCTTGGAAATAGATGAATGTTATTTTTCCTTATTCATATTTGATTTCAATAGCTCAGAAGTTAGTTTGGTGATAAAATTAGTGGTATAGCATAAAATAGATGTTATTTAAATTCAACTCATATTCTCCATCATAGTTATTATCATTGTGTTAATGATCAATGAATGTATGTATGCAACTAATTGTAGGGCTATGTTAATATGCAGGGAAGGGAACCTATTTCACCTCCATCTTGGACTTCTCCATCTTCTCTCTTCATCTCTCAATCTTATCTCCAAAACTTTGTTTCCACAATCACTATGCCTAGTAAATTTAGGACACCGGGGGCATTCATCCTGGTGCAAGACAAACCTCTAAGAGGCATTGGGCTTGGCTAGGAGGCTTCCCCAACCGTATTTCACTCTCTCTAACCTAAATCCACCTCTTCATGCGTTAAATACTCCATATAGACCCTAAAACACCCTCAAAACTCCTCTTGTATCATTACAAGACCTCCTGTAGCATTCCTGTAGCACCAATTTCCTTCACTTGCTTTTCTCCCCACTTCAACCTTAGCTCAATTAGGATGAGTAACAACCCTGAATTGTGATTTTATGATCAAGAGAAGCTACTATACCACTCCAACCATTCCTTTTATGCACTGCAAAAATAGTAGAATTAGTCTTCCAATTACAAGTAAGTTACAAGTTAAAATTCCAATTTTCCAGCAAGTATGAAGTAGATAGATGATACATGCAATTCTGTTACTAATTAGATGAATGATGCAAGGTAGAGTATCTTTCCTTCTGCAAGTAGATTAGCTTTCTTTCCCCTTCATGAAATGATAGTTAACATATACAAATTGAACAAATGGTAGTTTTTCTTTCCTAGTTAGAGTTAGTTTTCAATTGTACTTTCATCAATAAGTTTTCATTGTAGAAAAGTAGAAGGATTGGTCTCTAAACAATCTAATCTAGTGTCATAGTTGAGTGTGGGATGAGTGGAATCCAATCTACTATGCATATAACACTATCACCTCTAAGTTTGTACGAACCCGGGGTTGATAATTTGAGTTAAGGATCCCTTGGGAGTTGCAACACCCTTGGTACAATACCAGGGCTCACCATTTTTTGGCGTCGATTCCGCGAAGGTGTCTAAGAAGATGATTTTTCTACTTAAGCATTGTTTTTTTCTTTCTGTTTTGCATTCAGTTTTGAAAAAGTAAAAAAAAAATCAAGAAATTTTTTTCTCATGCCTCGTAGGAGTAGGGATAATTAAGGAAAATTCTTAACAAAAACCCCCACACCCTCAAACAATCAACCTTCACTCTTCTTTGGTGACTGTGAACTTCCCTCTTTGATTGCAAGGGAGTTAGTAGAGCCTCTAGGTGAGAAACCTAAAATTTTTGAAGAACCTATTGGGGAAGAAGAAGAACCCACTTCACCTACCTAAACTATAGATGAAAACAAAAACAATGAGATTATCCCTATCAAAGAAACCAATGGAGAGGCTAGAATGAAGAACATAAGCCCTGCTGCCCTTCTACACTTCCATGGCATAACCTTTGAGGATTATGACATCTTCATGTTTCAATTTTCTGTTGTTTGTAGGATCTATGACTATGCCTCTGAAGAGAAGAAGCTAAATTTGTTCCCCTCTAACCTTAAATATGCATCCTTACACAGGTTTATGGGTCTATCTGGGGGAAACATCATTACATGGGCCCAAATGCAACATGACTTCAATAAAAAATATAGGGACTATTGTAGGTCCAAATAAACCAAGGAATAAATATTTAAGATGTCTCTTGGACCTGATGAATCTATAGAGGACTATGAGGAGAGGATTCAACTAAATTATAGGAGGGCCATTTGTACCCTTTACCCAAGTCACTCAAGCTAGTTCTTCTTCGAGGGATTAGAGAGGAAGTGTTTGAAACCCTAAACATGTTGTCTGGAGGATATATCTATCAATTACCCTATGATGACATCAAAATTGTTTTCAAGAATTACTCCAGGGTTTCCAGGAAAAAAGGTAGGGCTAGTCAAGGCTTGGTCAGTTCCTCTTCCTCCACAACATTCATCAAGAATAAGATAGGGACCAAGTTTGAGGATTTCAAGAGTGAAATTCTACATACCTTTGCATTGCAAATGGATACCATGCAAATCAAGAGAAAAAAATATGAAGTAGAGAGGTCTCTATCTATTTTCTGCCCTAGATGCACTAAAAGACATCCTAGGAATGAATGCCCATTGAATGTCATAGAAGTCTGCCTAGTATGTGAATAAATCCATGCAACATAAAAATTCCCCTATTTTCTTGGCCTCAAAGCTATATACCAAGGAGAAGAAGGTGGGTCAGAGCAACTTTGCTTCATTAATCAAGGGAGGCCTCAAGGACCTCAGCCATATCGACATGGAATTCAAGGTGCACATTACTCTTATTACAATCCAAATCAGAATGCACCTTTCCAACCTTGGTACCCTTCCACTCATCCATAATGGTGTACACCTCTTTCTTGGAATCATGCTCCTCCATATCCTCCTCATTTTTTCAACCATCCTTTTCAGCCATATCCTCCCCAATCTTCTTAATGGGGCAACCCATCACAAGAGTGGAGGCCTCAAGTCAAATAACCTCCTGATTTATACCTCCACCCCAACCTCAACCACAACTTACTCATCCTACTCCACCTAAGCAACCTCAAATGCCTGCTCAACCCAATGTGAACCCGGAAAAAAAGCAAGCACAACAGGTCTACAGTAGAGAGACATCCTATCCTGCTTATACTGTGGAAATATAGGAGATCAAAATTCGGTCTGGGAGAGTGCTCCTTAAGTCATTCCACCTCCTTTTCTTGAAAGGTTGATCCACCCTAGCCATCACACCCCTAAATAAATTGAACTTCTAGGATAATTAAATAATTTGTGTGTTAAGGCACCCCTTCTCCATGACATCAAAGATGTTCCCATAAATAATAATATTATAAGAAAAACATATACCCCCACAATAAATGTTGTTGGAAAAATATCTGATCTGATGCTAGGGAGGGTGATTTTCCCGAAATATCTAGACCTTGGAAGCCTAGTAGTTTATGTGAACATTGATGGAATTATAGTCCCTAATACTGTGATTTATCTTGGGGTTGCAATCATTGTGATGACTAAAGATACCATGCTAAAGCTAAATCTCCAAGGGGCTTTGAGCAAGACCACCACGGTGCTATAGCTTGCAGACATATCCAAAGTATCCCCTAAGGGAATTGTTGAAGATGTCATGGTCTCCATTGAATCTTGGTAGTATCCTACTAATTTCGTGGTCCTCTAGCCCAAAACCAAGTTTAATGGCTATCCTCGTATCTTAGGAAGACCTTTGTTAGCCAACGCTAATGCCTACATCAGTTGTAGGGTTGGGAACATGACTATTAAGAATGGAACTTTATCAAAACAACTGGTATTATATCCTCATGCTCAGCCTTATATTGAACACGAATTTCCCTTGTGGTTAGAAGATGAGGAATAGGATGAATTGAATCACACAACCTCCTACCAAATCTGCACTCTAGATACTATTATAGGAGGGGGGAAACCCGATGAAGATGATCTCATTGATTGTATCATTTAGAACCAACCTCGCACTCCCATACCAACTGATGAAATGGTTAAATAATCCAGGGGAAATTCTTGGACTAAATTATGCTTTGTTGACTCAAGTCCCTAACATGTCAAGATTGTAGAGTTTGTCCCATCCAGAACTTTAAATATCAACCCCTCCCTCTCGACCAAACGAGAAGAAAAATTGTGAAATATACTGAGGGAACACTTGTTAGATGATCCAAAAATGAAAATATCATAGTTTAAAAATTAGAATATAATATTTAAAAATTTAATAAAATATTGGAGAAACTTAAGAAATAGAATTAGTTGCAAGAGATACGACATCTAGAAAGATGTCGTTTCTTAGACTCTGATATAGGAAAAAGTTAGTAGATTTGTTAGGATGACATTTAATGTAAATGGACACTTGTTAATTTAATAAGTGATCCATAACTAGAATATGTTAGGAAATTTAGGTTATATATAGCTCATTCTCTTGATTGCAAGTGTGTAGGAGTGTTCGGGTGTAAAATCTTGCAAAATTTCTAATGTAATTTATTTTCCTGATTAATAAAATTATGTGTCTGAATATACTACTGCCATTATTGTGGTATCAGAGCACCAATCTTGCATCTGATGTAAAGAGGATATTCCAACTCTCTAGGCTTTTGGAAAACTCCATCAATTTGTCAGAGATTAATTGGTATGCATAGTGTCCATTTTTTTTTGAAGGGAAAAGAAATTTTATTGTTTTATTGATTTTAGATTTTTTTTGAAAATCAATTTATTATTATTATTGTAAAAATACCCCCTTGCTGAGCATCCTGAAAGAAAAGCCTGTTGTGCATTCTTTATTCCTTTTACCAAGAGATCTGCTATTGTAGCTCGCCAAATCCTTTGTCCTTTTCAATAACTCCAACAGCGTTGCCCAACTTCAACGTTGCCCCTTCTCTTGAACTTTGTGCAATGCGTAACTTCTACCATTATTGCGTAATCTAATTATTGTGTTTTGGCACTGAGTGCTTCTTCCAAAGGCTCCCTCCAACAATGCGTAACTTTTGCCAAAGGCTCCTTCCAGCAATGTGTAACCTCTACACATTATCCCATTCAATGCCATGTTATTTAATTCCCCACAACAACGAGTGATACCGCCAATGCCATGCATAAAATTGTCAGGACTTCTATGCGAACCTGAGCATCGAATCATTGTGGAGGACCTTGAGTCGATCCACAGAAAGGAGACCACTAAGGATGCATTCTTTCAAACTAATGCCCAACCCTATCGCATCATATTTCTCATCCATGTTTCTTTAAGGAATTTGATTGACAAAAAATCTTCACTTCCATATCCCCCAAGTCCTGATAAATGGGACGCATAACCAAGAATTGGAGCACCTAAATTTTGATGTGCAAGTAGTGTAAGCAGAAGCAAAGAGAAGACAACGAGTTGCAGTTGATATTTTCATCTTGTTACACGCAAACAATGTATCTCCTTGTGTAAGATAATTTGCCGGAGAAAATTCACGTTCCCCAGAGGGAACAACTGAAATTTGTTACAACTGCTGCATCTCCAGATATCAAAACGAGTTCATCAAAACTAAAAGCACAGTCTGACAACTAATCATTTCGAGATATCTGAATTTGTGCACCAAATTCGATTCTCACTTTTTTGAAATGTTATTATTGCAGTTATCCTTCAACTCATTAATTAAAAGCAACACAACAGTTTCTTTAACACAACAATAATCATCCACTCCACCGTCTTTACAACTAAAGACTCAGCTCTAGTCTGACCATATTGGAGAGATAAGTGTTATTTTAAATTTTTTTGTAATGTTAGTAGGCTAATTTTTTGGGTGATTATTTTATAAAATTTGTAATTTGAGGAGTAATAAGATGTAATCGTAATTTTTTATGAAAAATAAGGTGCGACAAGGTGTGATGGGATCATTTGTAATTTTTAGAGTGGTAAAATTTTGTAATCTTTGAAGTACTAAGGCGTTTATATTTTATTTGGAGAGATAAGAATTATTTTGTAACTAAAAGTACTTTTTTACTTTGAGGGGGGGGGGGGCGGTTAAAGTAATTTTTTTAAAGGAAAATTTGCAAGGGAATTGTAAACAGGTCAAGTTTTCAAAGATTTCATTGTAAACTCTCAAAAGAAATTGACTATAGCCAAGTGCAAAGCTCAGTCATTTTTTCTCCTCCTCCAATGACTATACGAGGGTCAAGGCCAAGCCCCGATAGATATTTTTTTGCGTGGCATGTTTCGTTTGACGTGTTGCTCATTTTTTTCCTGCGCTTGATTATGTTGGTGCACTGCTTCAACACTACAATGTCAAAGTTAATTAATTTGTTCTCTCATTCTGATAAGCTAGAAGGGGTAAAATCTTATAAGACATGGAAACATCTAATTGAAAGCACTGTAATACATAATGAATTGTGGCATGACATATGTGATGGAAACATTAAGCCTAATAAACCAACATATGCAGCTTTACTTGCAAAATGGGAAGTCAAAAATGCCAAGGAACTAGCTCTTATAAAGTCTTTAGTTTACAATGAAATGTATATTCATATTGAAAATGCCTCAGATGTATGGACTTCTTTGCGTACATTCAAAGATATATTTGATACACAACCTGAATAAAAAAAGGTTGATCTTCAATTAAAATTTCTCCATCACAAATTAACCAAAGGAGGTGATGTTCTTGAACATATTTCATGGCTTAAAAACATTAAGCAAGAAATAATAAATGCAGTTTTTCAAGCTGTCGACGAAAGTTTCCTGACTACAATTTTAATTGCTGGATTACCATATTCTTACACATATTTTCTAAAAACTCTACAAGTAACTGGAAAATTAGAGAAGATAAAGTTTGATGAGTTAAGTGATATGTTAGCCCAACATGACAAAAATTTTGGGAGGAAGAAACAGATTGAGGAAGATGTCTTCTTCACAGAGGCTAGCACAAGTAAATCCTCAATTGACAGTTCTAGAAGCAGAGGAAGGGGAAATTTCAATGAAATTCAAGCAACACACAGTGTACAAGTTGATGGTCGAAGTCAAAGCAGAGGAAAAAATTTCAACAGAGGCTACAATTCAGGTAAGAGCAATTTTCAAGGCAGAGGAAATAGTCAAGGCAGAGGCTATAGTCAAGGAAGAGGACAAAGTCCAGGCAGAGGAAAAACTTAGAAAAGAGGTCAAAGCAGAGGTAGAGGACAATATCAAGGTAGAGGCAAATATTTAAGTCAAATTGTTTGCATAAGATGTAACAAAGTTGGCCATTTTGCTAAGGATTATAGAAATTCCATTGACAAAATTCCAAAGTTTCATCAAAACACTGCACAGTTTGCAAATGATCAAGATGATCATGATGGCTTAGAATATGTTTTCACTACAATTCAAAGCTCAGACTCAACATATTTACAGGTTTCAACCTTTCTTATAAGTGATTATGAAGATGCATGGATTTTGGATACATGAGCAACCCAAAACATGAATTTTCGACGTGACTTCTTTTTGAACTTCCAACAATGCCATCTCAATTCAATTTATCTTGCTGATGATACAAAGCATACTCCTTATGGAAAAGGTGTAGTTAAATTTTAAATCTACGTGGAAGTGGATAAAAAATGATTTCAAATGTATGGTATGTACCAAAATTTAAGAAAAAATTGCTATCTTTAATTACGATTTGACAAGAAGGACATCAAGTGATTATGGAGGATGGCTTAGTTAAAATTAACTCAGTCAAATAGAGCATGAAAAAAATGATGACAAGTTATAAGGATGGAAAACTGTTGAGGATGAAAGGGATAGTTATTCCAAATAATTCCGACTTTGCAGGAGCAACAAATACAAACATTTCACCGATCAGATTGTGGCATGTAAGATATGGAAATCTCAACTTTGAAAGTCTCTCTCAGTTATAGAAACAAGGAATGGCTAAGGGTCTTCCTACCTTCAAAAAGGGAAATGCAAAATGTGAAGCTTGCATTTATGGAAAACAAAATTGAGATACTTCTTTGACAAGTTCATGGTGAGAGAACATGCATTTTTCAATTGGTTCACAGTTATATTTTCGGACCCTTACAAACTTTGCTAGGAGGATGCAGATATTTCTTACTCTTTGTTGATGATTTTAGCAGGATGACTTGGGTATATTTTTTGAAGCAAAAGTTAGAAGCATTTGAAAAGTTTAAAACTTTTTGCCTACTTATTGAAAATGAAGTCAAAGAGAATATTGGCACTCTAAGAACAGACAATGGAGGGGAGTTCACTTCTAATGAATTCAAAAAGTATTGTAGGGATAATGGCATAAAATGACATCTTACAAATGTCTACACTCCACAATAAAATGGAGTAGTAGAAAGAACGAACCACACCTTGTTAGGAATGGCAAGGTCAATGCTAACTTTCAAAATTTTAAGTCCTATATATTGGGAAGAAGCTATTCATACAACTGTCTACTTAAGGAACATATGTTCAACTGCTTCTTTAGATATAATCACACCTTATGAAGCATGGTTTGGTTTAAAACCTCGAGTTAAACACCTCAGAGCTTTTATATCAATATGTTATGCCTTAGTTCCGAAAGAAAAAGGAACTAAGATTGACTCACGAAGTTTGAAATTCATAATGATTGGGTATTCTGATGAGAATAAAGGGTGCCAACTTCTATCAAATGGAAAATTTATTGTTAGCAAAGATGTGATTTTTGACGAAATTGAGAGTAAGAGTGCTGAAGAAAAAGAAATTATTCTTGAAAAGTTGGAAACTACAGGTGATAAAAGGAAAGGAAATATGCAAAATCAACAAACATCACAAAATTGGTATGAACTTGATTTTCCTTCCTCTGAAGATGATTCATCCAGTCCATCTGGTTCTACTTCATCAACACCATCTAAGTCTTCTAGCAGTTCATCCGAATCTCCTAGCAGCAATAGTTCTTTTGAAAATGACTCTCCGCCCCCAGAATCTGCGGTTAATCAACAAACATCTATTTACATAAACCCTATTTACAATGATGGTGATTTTTCAAAATCTCAAACAAGTGAACATCAATTTCCAAAATGGGCAGTTCAACTTTTGAAAGATGTAAGGCCTGATGAGAAGAATAAAATAGGAACAAGGGGGTCACATAGAAGTGAAGGAAATTTTGTGTTGATAACAAATGATTTTACTGAACCCTCTACATATAAAGAGGCAGTAAAGCATAAATAATGGCAACAAGTTATGGTTGATGAATATCAGGTAGTTCTCGACAACAACACTTGGAAACTTGTTGAGTGATCTCAAAATGTTAAATCCATCGGATGCAAAAAGCTTTACCAAATTAAGTACAAGAAAAATGGAGATATTGACAAGTACAAAGCAAGACTTGTTGCTAAGGGTTTTTCACAACAGGAAGGGATTGATTATGAGGAAACATTTTCTCCCACAGCTAAATGGAACATCATCCGATTAAAAATTGCATTAGTAGCCCAGAAAGGATGGAAAGTTCATCAGATTGATGTAAAAAGTGATTTCATCAATGTATATTTACAGGAAGAAGTGTATATGACACAACCACCAAGTTTTTAAATTAAAGGATAGGAACATAAAGTCTACAAACTGATAAAGGCTTTCTATGGGTTAAAACAAGCTCCATGAGCTTGGTATGCCAAAATGGATGAATACCTTCAAAAATTTGGCTTTCAATGAAGTGAATCTGCTGATACCTTGTATGTATTCCAACATGGTAAAAATATGGTGATTATTGTTATGTATGTAGATTATTTGATCATCACTGGCAACAATGATGATCATATTACACAGGTGAAAAATGAGTTACGTGCAGGTTTTAAGATGACAGATTTGGGACTACTTCACTACTATCTGGGAGTTGAAGTATTCCAACGTCCACATCAAATTTTTATTTTTCATTGTAAGTATGTAGAAGAAGTTCTTCAAAAATTTGGAATACAGGATTGCAAGCCTGTTCTTACCGCCATGGAACAAAACTTGAAACTTTCAAAATTTGAAGGGGGGAAATGGTTGATAGCATTACTTATTGACAGTTGATTGGAAACCTGATTTATTTGAAAAACACTCAACCAGATATTACTTATGCCATCATTATTATTTCACATTTTATTTAGGAACCACGAGACAACCACTGGAATGCATAAAAAAGAGTTCTTCGTTATATCCAAGGAAGAAAATATTTTGGTCTTCTTTACAAAAAGACAAAAACTTTGTACTTGGTGGATTTTCAGATGCCGACTTTGCTGGAAGTATTGATGATAGGGCATCAACCTCAAGTTATTTAATGAACATGGGGTCAGCTTCAGTATCTTGGATTTGCAAGAAGCAAGCTATTGTGGCCACTTCTTTAGTAGAAGCCAAATACATATAAGCTTGGGAAGAAGTGTGTGAAATTGTTTGGTTGTAGAGAGTTTTACAAGACTTAAGAATTCCTCAAGCAGAAGCTACATCGTTATTCATCGATAACCAATCAACCATAAAGATTTCCAAGAACCCAATTTTTCATTGAAAAACAAAGCATGTGGACACCATGATCTGAATGTGGGAAAACTTGTTAATGCTATGCATGCTCCCTCATCAATATAAAAAATGTGTTTCTTATGTGCATAGGAATTTTATAGAGCCTTCATATTATCATAAGGATTTATTTTTTGGTGTCTTTCAATATGTAATTCCATGAGTAGATTATAGACATGAAACCTTTAAGCATATGAAAGGAAAATACAACATACAACAAAACACAAGCCATATGATGAAGGAGTTTGCCCAGTGTGGGCTACATCTCCTTGAATCATATCTATGGTATGATTCATTGTTATTATGCTCCAAATTCAAAATAATGAGTACATCAATGTGCTGAATTGAAATGGTAAGTTTCTCCTAAAAAGAAACAACTCCTGCAAATTCCCTTTACCATACACTTACTGTTAGCGACACATGAGCATCTTACCAATATCCCTTACTTAAATATGAAAAAGCATCAAATTTGTACTTCAATAACTGTAAGTACATCAAAAATATTTTTCTCTAAAGAAAATAAAGGGAAAAGATGAGAAAAATGCTACAAAATTACTACAAAGGCTGCTGCTGCAAACATATGGAGGCTAGAAGATCCCTACAAGATCATCTCCATCTCAAAATCCCCCAAGAACTGGCTCAATATCTGAATGATCCATACACCCTCTTGGTTCAACCTGCAATTTGAACTTGAAGATGTGCTCTAAATAAAAAACATAAGTTACCAATGGACTCAGAGCATCCATAAACCCCTGAGTAGCCTCTTCTGGTTCTTCAATTGGTATACAAGTCCTCTAGGCATGACCTCCTCTCCTGGTTGCCCTCGACATATTTTATATTCAAGTGGGAAAAACACCATCAAGAAGTGCTCCTCTACCTCTGAAACCTGTTTCAATGGATTCCCAACATGCCAAAATACTAAGAATTAATTTTCCTTGAGCCCAATTTGGTCGAATATTGCTCAAGATAGGCCTCATTTAATCTCAGCCTAAAAAACCTCCACTAAAACTGGATGACTTCCACTTAAGTCCACTAAAAGTGGAGCTCCTCCGAATTTTGCGCACTCCGCCAAAGGCGCCGCCAAGAGAAGTATGCGATTACTTAGGGATAAGCACAAGTTTAATATTAAATTAATTGGGTGATAAGTGGTGTTTAAGTGGGGTTAAGCGCGTTTAGCGCTAACCTGCACTTATCCGTTAATATAACATAACCACGTATTACATATTAAAACTAGGTTTAAATGCATTTAAAACTCCATAGATCACATCAAAGTACTTATTGCAGATTGCAAATCGCAGTGCAACACTTATCACAGATCGTAAATCCGCTATAAATCATTCTATGTTGCCTACTCCTTCTTGCGATTGCGATACCCCAATGCGATATATCACATCGCAACTCTGCATCACATCGCAGCTCCACATCCGATAACCTTACTGCCATGTCACTTATCGTTATCGCAAAAATGCAGATCCGCCACCTGATAATGCATTCACGTCCACTCCTAAACCCCCAATGCGATTGGTAGGACCCACCTTATTGCAAATCACAAATCATTTTGTTGAACGCGATATGTGATGAACCTTAGTCCACGGAATTTGGTTATAATATATGTTTTTAATACATTGCGAATAATATGTGCCAACCACCTTTGATTCAAAATTTCGAATAAAACAGATATGTGCCTGAATTTCCACCTTGGAATAATAATGTATGCCATCCAACCTTGCCATATAAAATTTATGCACCTTCTAAACTTAGGAAATAAGAGAAAAATTAAACTTCCCCAAGAAACATTGGAGAATTTGGGGATGACACTTGTCACAGTCCCATTGGAATAGAATCTGAAGAAGATTCCCTGAATGCTGATTGGGTTGCCATGGCATCAGCCTCTACCTCTTCTGCAATTTTTTAATAAAAATTTGCCTACTTTGAACGATGATCAACAGAGCATAAATTCCTCATCCGAACTTGGTTTTCAACGAAACAAGTTGCGTTGAATTCCTTGCTACAGGACTGTTACTTCGAATCTAGTTTGGTGTAATTCTGAGCACTTTCATTTTTGAGCTAATTTTTGCCCTTGATCCAGATTCTGATCACACCAAGTATTATCACATCAGAATGCTCACTGAAAAGGATGTCATCAAGCTAGTTTATTGTCATTTTGAGAATCAAATCTCTGATATTTTTACGGTAGGATAAAATTTACTAAGTTCAGGGATGAACTTGGTATATGTTGTAATGTATCTTTGGATCATAGGGGGGAATGTTAGATGATCCAAAAATAAAAATATCACAGTTTAAAAATTAGAATAGAATATTTAAATATTTGGAATATTTAATAAAATATTGAAGAAAATTTAGAAATAGAAATAGTCGCAAGAGATATGACATCTAGAAAGATGACATTTCTTAGGATCTAATAGAGGAAAAAAGTTAGTAGATTTGTTAGGATGATATTTAATGTAAATGGACAATTGTTAATTTAATAATTGATCCATAACTAGAATATGTTAGGAAATTTAGCTTATATATATCTCATTCTTGTGATTGCAAGTGTGTTGGAGTGTTCGGGTGTAAACTCTTGCAAAATTTCTGATGTAATTTCTTTTCGTGATTTATAAAATGACATGTTTGAGGAAAATTCTACCATTAACACTTAGATGATGTTGATTGGGATTATAAGGAAATGAAATGGGTGCATCCCTCAGTTTTTACTCATAATATTTACATAAAATAGGGATGAAAACTTGTGTGCAAACCTCAAAGGAGGATGAACCCAACTCTTAAGGAAATTGTGAAGGAACAATTACAAAATATTTCGGATGTAGGGTTCATATATCACATCTCAGATAGTGAGGGGGTGTCCCCTATAGTTCTAGTCCCAAAAAAGATTCGTGGGAAGTGGAGTATTTGTGTTGACTACAAAGAGATGAACAAGATCACAAATAAATACCATTTTCCCTTTCCCTTCATTGACCAAGTTGTTGGGTTGTATTAATCACGGTTAAATGACTAAAACAATACATATAAATTATCAATCCAGAGACATGTTTTATTTCAATGACAGTCGCACTGTCTGTGCCGATACATCAAACCAGAAGCAAATCCAAATAAAGGAAATCATTGCCGAAGTAAATGCTAGAAAGAAATCACTTATGCATAAATAAAATGATTTATAATACTGTGATCAAACCTCAATTAATCTGTCCTAGCGCGCCACACAACAATTACCCAGTTGGTATCTCTAATATCACATGTGTAACATCATATAAAGTATTGGAATTAAAGCAGATCTATTCACAACTAAAACAACAACAACAACAATTCCATTGATACATAAAGTAAATAGAAATATATATACATAGCTACCTTAACCGCTGCAATCCCTGCTAAAAAGGAGGGCCCTTCCTCCTTCCTCCCTAGCAGGGCGTAGGTAGAGAAAGAACTTAATGGAAACTAGATCAGATGATTCATGTAACAACAACAACAGGATAACTTGTATTAATATGATCAAAATTACAGAGCCAAAGTAATGTTGTTCTCCACTCACCTTTCGACCTCAAGGGTCAAGAACTATATAGTGGTTACATCTCAGAAAAAAGAGGGATGGATGAATCATAAGAATCTTATGATTATCATGCTGATCAAAATAGAATACATATGGTTACAATCACTTCTTAATAAAAGTCTGACTGGAAAATTATAGATTACAATCAAAACCGCCTAGAGGCTGTTATCCAAAATACAATACTTAATAACTTCTTCAGCTATCGCGATAAATCACAACTGTATCATAATAGCTAGAGGATAGGTTAGCATCAGAAGTTGACGAGATCCAGTCAACGGTATAGCTATCACAACAGTTCATCTGTGAGTCTGTAACAAAATTGTGTAACAACACCATGGTGTAACAATTCATTGTAACAACACACCTTTAACTGCTCCTGTATGCCTTGTGCTCTAGATATTTTGTGCTACAAATAGCATCTAGAAAGACAACAGAAGACCACAGACCTTCTCCAAACATTCATCCTCAGTTAGTCATAAAAAAATACACGATACATCATAATAATTGATGAAATGGCAAGGTAATGAAAATAAGGTGAAACAACACAAGTTAAGATAGAATGGTGGGGAAAAGAGGCAAATATAGTCCGAATGGTTATAGCCATGAGGTAAAATAGGGGAAAAAATGTAGGAAATTAATGCAAACCTGGCACCCAATATCTCCCCCCAACTGAAGAACTTGCATTTCCTCATGCAAAATATCATATCTCATGGGAATATATCTAGTGCAGGTCAGTGAGATCATAAGCACCAACTATATATTCATCTGTAGGGCTCTGATTCATACCTGTTCAATTCATAATTACTCTGGTTATCCTCAATTGGCAGCCAGATCAAAGGGAGATTGAACCTTAAGCCGAGCCATGAAGCACCAAGGGTTTGTACTATCTGTGCATATGCTGGTACATGTTTAATAGCCACCACAAAATTTTGGAATGCAAATGGGTCCCCCTTCAGCAGCTCAACACTGCTAGCTTCCATGTGTTTCAAGCACCTAGTCAAGGCTCAACTCTTCATCATTGAGAACTGATTGAGACAGAAGTTCACAATCCTCCTTCTGTAAGTGGCAATATGTTCCCTTATCCTAGGAGTGCTCAAAATTATTCTAAATTCCCGCCTTAACTCGGCGGCCGATCCTAGTTTTTCCCAGATCCATAATGCCATCTTCTCTTCATTAGTATCCATAGATCTAGTGAAAAAATGCCACTCAATATGATTCTTGATGAAGGACATAAAAGCTCGCAACTGTAGATCCCCCATATAGGAGAATATCGTCACCACCATTTGCGTACTCACATGCTCGCAAATGATATTGTGTAAGAATAACTCACACAACAGGCTTTTCTCATCAAAATCGGAGGCACGAAAGACATCTAAGAATGTGCGAGTGGAAGAACATAGATAGGGTTTGTCCTCCATAATAGCTTTCATCTAGAATAGGAAGTAGCGTTCCCATATAAAAATGGGGTAGGATGGGGAAGGCTGCCTGCACCCCAACAGATTGAAGGCAAGGTCATGAAGTTTTTTCTTATCGATGGTAATATCCTGAACCTGCTACTGTAACAACAACATCTTTTCCTCCTGCTTATTCATGGCCTCCTTCCTCTTATAATTCTCCCATCCTTTCTTCAACTCTTCTTTCATCCAATTTTCATGTAGGGCGTCTATCTCCCTCTGATGTTATTTCAGCGAAATCGTCCCCTCCTGAAGGGAGATTTCTTCCTGTTTCCACTTCTGCAATTCGGAAATTAGCAAGATTTTCTCAGAACTCCATCCTGAGATGGGACCCGATGTTCTTCTGCATTCAATATCAACATCAATAATGGGTGTAACAACCTCTGTTGAATGGGCCCGCTCCACCTTTTCTGCTGGTTCTTGTGTAACAACAGCTTCATCAGTGGGTTCTTGTGCAACAGGCCCTTCGTTTCCGCCTAGAGTAGCCTCTCTGTCCATTGCTATTTCTTTTGTAACAACAATGGCCTCCACATGTTATTTTGTATCGTCCTCTAGGTCAATTACTACAGGAGGCTCTGCTTTAACTGTTGGTTCTTGTGTAACATCAGTATCCTTAGCAGGTTCTTGTGTAACAACCTCCTGAAGTTTTGTTTCTATTTCAATTGGGCTAGTGTTTTCCCCACAGACCTTATACCCTGCTGTTGTTAATTCTTGAAAACATTCCCTTCATACAGGTACCAATATTTCCTTTTCCTCAGATAATATTTGTTTCAATTCTTCATTTTTATTTCTTATATCTTCAAGTTCTAAAAGCAGGACATGAGTTTCGTCATTATCTGATGAGGAGGGTTCTCCTTTCTTCTTCTTATACTTCTACTTCTATCAGCTTTCCGGCTGTGGGAAAGTTAGCTTTCACCCTCCATTTTTTCCGTCTATCCCCAATTGGTTCACCAGTGGGTTCTTTTCCAATTCTGACCTTGGCAGGCTGAGTTTGGGTTTCAGCTTCTGCCTGACTTCCTCCCGAAGTCGCAACCTATTTTCCCTGGAATATTTCGCTTGAATTCTTCTTAGGTCCTTCCTTGCTAGCTTATGGCGTCCAACACGATCAATTTGATGAGTCTGTGATTGGTCACACATGCTTCCGGATGTGTTGTTGTCTTTACTGCCGCTGCCATATGCTTAATGTTCCATAATAAGTAGAATGGAAGGTTAATATTTTGTTGGTGCCGAAGGTGATTGAGTAGAGGGAAGTGATAATTAAACACAATTGTGGATCTTCCCTTACAAGTGATGTATTTTATTAAACCCAAGACTACATCTGCCCATGGATGAGGGAGTGATAACTTGTCAATTCCTCTCCTTTTCTTCTCAAACTTTTCTTCTCCTTCTAGGAAGTCTTCTTTCAAATAGGGGTCATTGATTTTTCTGTTAAAGCACCTCTGTCCCTCTATTGGCAATGTAGTTACTCAGGTGATTACTTCTTCAGTTACCTCAATTTGCAGGCCCCTGACTTAGGTATGTTTTTTATTTAAATTCTGAGTGAATTCGATTGCAACCGCCTCATCCAAGCCTTCCAAATTCTAGAAATACTCAATCCATTTGATGTCTCTGAATACCTGGTAGGCTTCTGGATAGTTTTGCAAGGCATCTATGGAATCCGGCTCATGTTGAACTGCTACTCCACCCATCTTGCTGTTGTTTCTGAATTTTCTCCTTACTCCTCAACCCATTGTAATGTCACTGCACTGCTTACTTCCTCTCAGCATCTTACTCCGCTTATCCCATATGAAGAGTTTTAAATGAGGATACAAGGCTTCAATTGAGGAGGGCGATGGGAGGTGACAGGATTTACGGCTTATCGAATTGTACCTCACACAACTCTTTATAAATGTCCCATTATGGAAATTAATAGGTTCTAAGTACACATTCTCTTTCTGGCTGAATTTAGTCATCATTGGCAATTGTGATATTAATTGGGTGCATGCAGAGTTGACAATGGTTTATGAATACATATTTTTTCAATGATTACAAGATATATCCCCCCTGCTTTAATGGTGACGTCCGCCCATGACTGTCACGGGAATATCATTACTTTTTCCATTAATCACCAAATCATTAATGATGATGTTACCTTTTGAATGACGTACCTGAAGCGACGTGGAGGAGGATTTCGAATTGGCGATGTAATGTTTGCAGTGATCGTGGTGGTCACGCTTGGCTTGCACAATTATTGATGTCATGCGACGAAACATGAGAAATAATGTCCGTGGCTATCGACCATTACATGTGTAATAGCCAAGACAACCTTCAGATTATTCTTTAAAAAACATAATGATTAGGAGAAATCGGTACAGAAAGAAAATCAAATGAATAACATCATCTTGTAAAATGTATCAGGAAGGAGGGATGATGTTTTAGGAAGGGAAAAAATGGGTGTAGCAGCCAACACATGAGTGGTTTTGAGTTGTTACAAATTGTCTGACTGCGCCCCGGAAAGAGTTTTTCACAGTCAGGTTTGCTATTTTTGTTTTATTATTTTATTAGATATATATATATATATATATATAAAATTTATTTATTATTTTTTATGTTTTTTTTTTTAACAGGTGTAACCACTGCCACAAAGGTGGTTTTCAGCTGCTACACTTATTGGAATTTCAAATTTCAGGCTACACAGGGGAATGTTCCCCTGCTGTTGTAACATGAATATCAGAGTCCGAGACAATGTTAACAAATGATTCCTTTGAATCGGGTTGATGATATAACCTTAGACGGTGCCCATTAACCAGTAACGGTGTCTTAGCACTATCAATGGTGACCAATTATACAGTCCCATTGTCAAATACCGTGTCTACTTCGTAAGGACCTAGCCATATGGTGCAGAGCTTGCCTTTGAAATCCTTGAACCTTGAATCATACAACAAAGCCCAATATCATTTTTGGAACTTCTTCTTCTTAATAAAACCATCATGCCATCTAGCTCTTTGCTATTGAATGATCTCCATCTATTGAATAGCAGCCAACCGCTTCTCTTCCAACTCATTGAGCTGGTTCAATCTTTGTTTCTATGCTGTGCTTAAGTCCAGATTGACCTGCAATGCTGTTCTTAATGTCTTTATCTCCAACTCTATGGGGAATAAAGGATTCTTACCATACACCAATTCATATGGTGAAAATCTTGTAGTGTTCCTCCATGTTGTTCTATAAGCCCACAGCACCTCTGAAAGTTTTTCGGCCCAATTTCTTTGGTGGCTGTCTACTGTCTTTGTTAATATTCCCTCAATGACTTTATTGGTGCTTTCTACTTGACCATTTTCTTGTGGATGGTAAGGTGAAGTGATTCTGTGATGAATTCCATACTTCTCAACCAACTTCTTGATCAAATGAGATGTGAAATGAGGCCCTCCATCTGTCACTATCTCCTTGGGTATCCCAAAGTGAACAGAGATATCTTCAAACAGGAAGTCTGAAACAACTTGCTTTGTAGTTCTAATTAGTGCCTTTGCTTTGACCCACTTTGTGACATAGTCGGTGCAGACCAATATGTATGATTTTTGCTGTGATGAAGGATTAATTGAAATACAAAGTCCAGGACCCATTTCTCAAATGGTTCTATCACTATTTGAGGCTGTAACGACATCTCATCTGATTTCAGAGGTTGGTCCATCCTTTGGCAGCTATCACATCCCTTGACAAACTTCTTGGCATCCTAGAATATATTTGGCCAGTAGTACCCTATTGAGAGTACTTTGTATACCTCCCTTTTGTCAGCGAAATGCGCTCCATAGGGTTCCTCATGAAAATCTTTCAAGATATCAAATACCTCCTCTTCTCTAACAAATTTCCTAATTTGAAAGTCTGGCCCAGTGTGATAGAGATTTCCCTCTATCCAGGAGTAGACAACACATTGTTGTATAATCTTCCTAAGATAAATGGTGTGGAAATTTTCCTACAGCAAGATAATTGGATATATCTACATACCATGGTGAGTGAGTAGAGATGGCAAAAAGATATTCATCTGGAAAAGAATCCTCAGTGGCAATGCAATCATCACCTATAGTTAATCTAGAAAGAAAATTAGCAACTACATTATCCTTTCCGGGTTGATCTAAAATAGTGATATCAAATTCCTGTAACAACAATAACCATCGTGTAACTCTACCATTAGTAACATGTTTGTTCATTAAAAACCGAATTGCAGCATGGTCAGTGTGTACAAATACTTGATACCTGGTGACGTAGTGCCAAAATTTGTTGATAGCATGCACTACTACTAGGAATTACTTTTCAGTCACTGTGTAGTTGAGTTCTACTGGAGTTAGATTCTTGCTGATGTAATAAATAAAATAAGGTTTCTTCTCCTCCAGCTTCCCAAAAAAAACAACCACAAATATGTTAGATGCATTCGTAGCGATATGGAATGACAATCTCCAATTTGGTCCTTGTAAAATAGGTGTTGCTATTACACAATTCTTTAACTTCAAAAAAGCCTTCTCACACTTTCCTGTCCACACAAATTCCACATCTTTCATGAGCAAGGAAAACAGAGGAGATGCAATCTTTGAATTTTTTTGTATAAATTTCCTATTGTACCCTACATGTCCTAAAAACCTACGTACCTCTTTTGGAGTCTTAGGAGTTTGGATTTTCGAGATTACCTCAATTTTTGTAGGATCTACCTTGATTCCATCTGCAAAAATAAAATGTCCTAGCACAATTCCCTCGGTCATCATCATGCGGCATTTCTCTGTGCTCAGAGCGACATTAGTTTGTTCACAACGTTCCAACACCTTTTCCAAATTGACTAATTCTATCTCAAAGGCATCCTCGTAGGGTGTAAAATCATCCATAAAGATTTCAAGACAATAATTCAAGAGATCAGAAAAAATATCCAATATTTCCCTCTGAAAAGTTGCTGGTGCATTACAAAGGCCAAAAGGAAGGACTCTGTATGAAAAAGTACCCCATGGGCAAGTGAAGGTTGTCTTGTCTTGGTATTCCGGGGCAATCTGTATTTGATTATAGCCACTAAACCCATCAAGGAATGAAAAAATATTTTTCCCAGAGAGAGTATCCAGGACCTGATCCATGAATGAAAAAGGGAAATGGTCCTTTTGAGTGGCCCTATTAAGCTCTCTATAGTCTACACAGACTCTCCACTTTCCATTCTTTTTCGGAACTATGACAAGCTAAGACACCCACTGGATGTCAGAAATGGGGTAGATGAAATTAACATTAAGGAGTTTATGCAATTCTTCTTTCACTATCTCCTTAAGTGCAAGGTTCATTCAGCGTTGTGGTTGTCTAACTGGTTTGCAGTCCTCTTTAAGATAAATGCAGTGAGTGCATAGGCCAGGATGGATTCCTTTCATATCAGTATAGTCCCCTGCAAATGCATTTTTATATTTCTATAACAACTGTATCAACAATATGTTTTGTTCAACAGTCAGGTTAGGATTAATGTTTAAACATTTCTCAGGTTCAATTTCAACGAGACTGCTGATAGTATTTGGAGTGGTTTTAAAATGTTCAATTATTACATCATCTACCTCAAATTCTTCCCCCAGATCTCTAAGGGAGGCAACATAGAGTGAATTTATAATAAAACCATTAATGATATCATCCCCTATTTCATCCTTAAAATATTGTGCCTTTCCAAGCATGAGGAGAGGTAGGGAAAGATCAGATTCAGGTTCAAATTCATCCCACCAGGGACTACTCAAATCCATGTGAGGTTTTGTTGGGGGTAAAGGTCCAGGTTCTGAGTGGCCTGCCCATCTGAGATCACCATAGATACGGACCTACATCCGGTATATGCATATTCAGTGGCTAGCCACAGTATTCCAAAGATTAAAGGATGGCCCCCCAGGTTGGATTTGCTTTTGGTTTGATGTATCGACACAGACAATGCGGCTGTCATTGAAATAAAAGACGTCCCTGGATTGATAATTTATATGTATTGTTTTAGTCATTTAACCGTGATTAATACAACCCAAAATTTTTAATGATTACATCATCTACCTCATCTTCTTCCCCCAAATATCTAATGGAGGAAACATAGAGTGAATCGCTAATAAAACTATTAATGATATCATCCTCTGTTTCATCCTTAAAGTATTATGCCTTTCCAAGTGTGAGGAGAGGTAGGGAAAGGTCAGATTCAGGTTCAAATTCGTCCCGCCAGGGACTACTCAAATCCATGTGAGGTTTTACTAGGGGGTAAAGGTTCAGGTTCTGAGTGCCCTGCCCAGCTGAGATCACCATAGATCTGAACCTACATCTGATATATGTGTCTGCAATGGCTAGCCACAATCTTCCCAAGATTAAAGGATGACCCCCAAGGTTGGATTTGGTTTGTAAAATGAGAAAATCAGCCAGATAATTCCAAGAAGCCATAATGATAACCACATATTCTATCATTCCCTCGGGCTTGACACATAACCTATCTGCTAATTCAAGCACTGGGGGTGTAGGTCTAATTCCATGAAGTCCTAGGGAGATAAAGAGGTATTTGGTAATGAAATTGATGGCTACCCCTAAATCAATCAACATGTTGGTTATGGGTTGGTCATCAATATGGATAGTCACTGTAGGATACCCTGGGTCACTATATTTAGTCAACAAAGGCTGATCAATTATGAGATCAGACAGTTTCCCCACAATATGGATAGTAGCAAGGTATTTTGGTTTTCTTCCAGGATTTTTGACACACAGACCCCTCATTGTTTTATCATATATAGGTACTTCCTTAAGGGCCTATAACAGTGGAATCTGCACATACAAATTTTGCAGTTCCTTGAGGAATTCAGATTCAGGTTGTCAGGGTGGCCTAGTTTCAGTTAATCATTGAGGGTATGGAGGATCCTGAATGTTAACAACTGAGTCAGCTGCCACAGATGCACCAGCCTTGCTTGGGTTTGCTATTGTAGAAACAACAGACCCTCTTGAAATGGTTGCTATAGGTGTAACATCAGCAGCTGCCTCAGAATCGCCCATATCCTTTCTAGGTGACTCAGATTCTTATTCGGTAATAATGGGAGTATGTTCAAGTCTGATTAATTTTCCTAATCAAAGCTAAAACTCGTTGATTCAAGGAGGAGTAAAAATATAAGTCTAGAAGGTAACCAGAGCATCTATGCTCTGGGTTTCCTTATTATTCGGATTGGGGTTAGGTTGCACAGGTAATTGGGGTCGGAAAAAAGGTGTAGGATTTTGAAGAGAAGGCAGTTGTAACTGCTGTTGCATTGGTAGTGCAGGGGGTACTAGACCTTGGCTGTTACCTCTCCAATTATGGCTCCAAGGATTGGATTCCGATGGAGGATATTGCATTGGTGGAGGGGAAGGCCACTGGTTCCATGGTGAAGGAAATTGTGTTGAGGAAGGAGTAGGATACTACCATGGATATTTTTGACTATTATAAACATTATTCCAAGGATAAAAAGAGGAAAAATCTGGAGGCATACCTGTAGGTCATGGCTGCCATGGTCTCTTTGATCCAATGAAATAATAATTCTGGACATCCTCGCTTGATTCTTGAAGTATAACCTTCAGTCTGGGAAATTTAGGGCATTGATTCGTAGAATGTGCCAATTCACAGGTATTGCACAGGTTGACGCTATTTAGCCCACATTCTCTTTCCAAATGTTTCTTTTTTCATCGGGGATAGAATATTGCTAAGGCTGCTTCAACTTCTGCTTGTGCTTTCTTAACTTGCACCGTAGTGATCTGGGCAGAGAGAGTGCTAAGGAGGTCAGTTTTCCTCAAATAGATTTTTGATCTTTGCTCTAGTTGCTCCTCCACTTGTGGAATTTTGTATCCAGACTAAAGGGTCTTGAACTGAACTTCTCCCTTTGACCGATCCTCTTGAGCTTCGTAGGCAAAGATTCATTATTTCTTCAAGCGGTTCTTGCGATATGTCTCTTTTTCCCAACAGATTCAAATGCTCCAGACAGTCATCTCTTATACCTCTTAAGAATATCACCTTTAGAATTTCCGGGAATAAGTTACTGAACTTAGACCTTTGTAAATTGTAATGGAATTGCTCCATATAGTCTTCCAAGCTCTCCTCCTCCTTCTGTGCAATCTTGAAGATCTCTTCCTTCAAATCCCTGGTTCGACAGTAATCCTGATACTTAAAGAGAAAGGCCTCCCTCATGTAATTCCAATTTCGAATCATGCCAGCACCCAGTCTCATGAACCATCTTAATGCCGCTCCTTTCAGAGTAGCAGGAAATAATTTCAGCTTCTGGGCGTCTGAAGTGTAGTCATAACCTCTACACATCACATCGAATTTGAACAAAAAGGTATCAGGATCTTCAACTTCCATCCCTTGAAAGGATGGTAGGGATGAAAAAGGAAATTTTTTTTTCATAGGGGCCTCATCCCGTTTCACTATTATCGGGAATTCAAAAGTAATAGAGCTATCTGTCTTGAAATTCTCGTCCCCCATGGCTGATTCTTCTTGATGGGATGAACTGACCTTGGAGTGTGTAGGAGATTGATAAATAAAAGGATCAGGATGTTCCAGGACCAACTGTTTTACTGCACTACTAGCATCCAAATGATAATCAACTAAATGCTGTTCCTCAGGTCCTTTATGCTCCCCACTGGTCTCCCCTTGGCCTTCGATTCTCAGATCTCGATCAATGATTTTCCACTGTTGTTTTAGATCTGGAGTCTTGATATCAGGAGTGGATATGCTATTCGAAGGGTGGTGAGGCCCAGAAACGGAAGGCACCGATGCCTCAGGCTTTGATATAGTAGCCGATTTCTATGGTCTTGTATTCCTATTATCTATGTATAAAGTATACTGTTCCTTTTCTGCCCTTGAGATCAAATCTCCAAAGAATGTCTTTCTTCCCCAACCTGCACTCTTTTTTTCGTTCTTACAACCCATCTTTCCTGTAGTTAGTAGAGTGGGGGGTGTTTGTGGATTTTTCTATCGTCCTAATGGCACACTTGGACCCTATGTGTATTAATTCATCCTACAAGTGCTTCATTTTCTATAGCAGTGAGCCCGCTCAGGTCCGTTAGAGCAATGCACAGGTTCTTACCTCTCGTCTTATCACTCGACAATTGTATAGCTGAAGACACCCTAAAGAAAACACCCAAAAATTCATACTTATATGTGTCCCAATGAGACATTGGTGAGCTCACTCAGGTATGTTAGAGAAATGCACAAGTTCTTACCTCTTGTCTCACCGCCCAACAATTGTGTCACTGGGGATACATTAAAAACACACAGAAATTGAAGCGCCCCAGTGTAGCATTGGTGAGCCCGCTCAGGTATGTTAGGGTGATGCACAAGTTCTTACCTCTCGTCTTACCGCCCGTCAATTGTAGATTGGGTACACTTTATCTTCTAACAAACAACTCTGGTTGATTGGATCGTCACTTCCATCCCCGACAACGGCGCCAAAATGTTGGGCTATATCAATCGCGGTTAAATGACTAAAACAATACACATAAATTGTCAATCCAGTGACGTCTTTTATGTCAATGGAAACTGCACAGTCTGTGCTGATATATCAAACTAGAAGAAAATCCAAATAAATGAAATCGTTGCCAAAGTAAATGCTGGAAAGAAATCACTCATGCAGAAATAAAATGATCTACAAGACTGTGATCACACCTCAATTAATATGTCCTAGCGTGCCACACAACAATTACCTAGCTGGTATCTCTAATCTCACATGTGTAACAACATATAAAGTAATAGAATTGAACCATATCTATTCACAGCTAAAACAAAAGCAACAACACTTCCACTGATACATAAAGTAAATAGAAATATATATACACAACTACCTTAACCGCTGCAATCCTTGCTAAAGAGGAGGGCCCTTCCTCCCTAGCAGGGTGTAGGTAGAGAAAGAACTTAACGAAAACTAAATTAGATGATGCATGTAACATAAAGAGCAGGATAACTTGTGTTAATATGATCAAAATTACAAAGCCAAAGTAATGTTGTTCTTCGCTCACCTTTCGACCTCAAGGGTCGAGAACTATATAGTGGTTACATCTCAGAAAAATGAGAGATGGATCAGCCATGAGAATCATATGATTCTCATGCTGATAAAAATAGAATACATATGGTTACAACCACTTCTTAATAAAAGTCTGATTGGAAAATTATAGATTACAATCAAAACCGCCTAGAGGCTATTATCCAAAAATACAATACTTAATAACTTGTACAACTATTGCGATAAATCACAACTATAGCGTAACAGCTAGAGGACATGTCAGCATTAGAATTTGATGAGATCCAGTCAGTGGTACAGTTGTAACAAAAATTCGTTAGCGTGTCTGTAACAACATGGTGTAATAGTGCTGTGGTGTCACAACTCACTGTAACAACACACCTTTCACTGCTATTGTACACCTTGTGCTCTAGATATTTTGTGCTACAAATAACATTTGAAAAGACAACAAAAGACCATAGACCTTCTCCAAACATTCATCCTCAGTTAGTCATAAAAAAAGACGTGATACATCATAATAATTGATGAAATGACAAGGTAATGAAAATAAGGTGAAACAACACAAGTTAAGATAGAATGGTAGGAAAAAGAGGTAAAGATAGTCCCAATGGTTATAGTCATGAGGTAAAATTGGGGAAACAAATGTAGGAAATTAGTTCAAAACTAGCACCCAACACAAGTCCTAGATGGTATTGCAGGAAATAAATTCTTTTCCTTCTTGGATGGATTTAGTGGATACAATCAGATCCAAATTAGCCATGAAGACCAAGACAAGACCACATTTACATGCCCCTGGGCACTTTTTCCTATAGAGTTCTCCCATCCGGTCTGTGCAATGCTCCTGCTACTTTTTCAGAGTGAAGTTTTACGTATCTTTTATGAACTTGTTCATGAATTTGTTGAGATATACATGGATGATTTCACTCCTTATGGGTGTGACCTCCAGAAATATCTCTCTGATCTGTGTAAAGTATTGAAGAAATATATTGAAATGAATATCTCATTGAGCCCTGAGAAAAGTGAATTATTAATGAATGCATGGATTTTCCTTAGCCACTCCATATCCATGGAAGGGATACAAGTTGACCCAAACAAGATGGGCATCATAAAAAGGGTCCCTACCCCTCAGAAGCATAGAGATGTTAGGAGTTTCATGGGATTAGCTGGGTATTATAGAAGGCTCATCAAATAATTTAGTAAAGTGGCTTCACCATTGTTTGGATTACTGGCCAAGGATTCATATTTTGGTTTGACAAACAACTGTCAAGAGACCCTTGAAGTGTTGAAAGAAAAATTGACCACTACACCCATCCTTAGGGGTCCCAACTGGGCATTTCCTTCCATATCCATACTGATGCATCAGAAAAATCTATGGGGGAATACTTGAGACAAGTAGAATATAAAATGCCTTATGGTATCTATTTCATTAGTAAGAATATGTCTAAAGCTGAGTTGAATTACACTGTCACTAAAAAATAACTCTTAGATGTAGTACATTTTTTGAACAGATTCAAGCACTATATCATTGGATATCAAACTTTTGTTCATACTGATCATGCAACCATTAAATATTATATGAATAATCCTTATATGAATGCTAGGATAATTAGATGGTTGTTATTGTCACAATAGTTTGATTCGACTATTATTGACAAAGCAGGGAAAGAAAATGTGGTTGCAGATTTCTTGTCCAGACTAACCTTGCCTACAGGTAATGAGGAGATGGTGGATGATCAACTTCGAGATGAACACCTCTTTTCCATCTCAACGATTTCTCCTTGGTTTGCTGATATAGCCAACTACTTGGTTTCTGGGAGGTTCCCTCCCAATCTATCATCCAGAGAGATGAGAAAAATTGTAAGGAAAAAACCTCCTTTCACTTGGACTAGGGGAAAAATTTCCAGATTGGGACCATATCAGATCTTGAGGAGATGTTTAAGGGAAGAATAAGTATTCAACATTCTCTCAGAATTTCATGATGGACCTTGTGGGGGTGATTTTGCTGCTAATAAGACAACCTTTAAAGTTTTATAGGCTGGTTACTATTGGCCCACTTTACATCAAGGTGCAAGGAGATACACCACTAGATGTGATCAATGCCAAAGGATGGGAAAACCCACACCCAAGGATGAGATTCCCCTACAAAATCAAGTGGCCTTAGATCCATTTGAGAAGTGGGGCATGGATTTTATTAGGCCCATTAATCCACAATAAAGAGAGAAGAGCTACATCATCGTGGTGAAAATGTGAAGTTGGGTTATACTTTTTCCCTTTTTTGAGAAAAAAATATCATTTTTAGAAGTTATTCAACTTTCTGCAAGCCAAAGAAATTTTTTTTGTTTAGAATTTCATTTTAAAGTAAAATGAAAA
This sequence comes from Pinus albicaulis, assembly GCA_034641835.2. Taxonomy (NCBI): domain Eukaryota; kingdom Viridiplantae; phylum Streptophyta; class Pinopsida; order Pinales; family Pinaceae; genus Pinus; species Pinus albicaulis. Next base: position 1,281,613,905 of record CM076578.1, read on the forward strand.
CTTGTCGAAAATTTTATTAGTTTTATATTGATTACTTTTTAGAAATTTTTTATTCAGATTTGATATGTCAACTTAGCAATTGTTTGACTGCGTGTTCTTTAAAAATCAAGGGATTCATAAAAAATCATGCTTTTTGGCACTAATGTATTCTTTTTTAACCCTATGTTTTTGAATAAAAAAATGTGTTGTTAGGTCCCTATATTACTATTTTAGCCCCTTATTGTTATTAGTGTAGCCCCCTTATTGTTATTATTGTAGCCCCCTCTAATCCCAATATTGTTATTATTGTGCCCTTACATTGTTATTGTTAGGTCGGCTAGGATTACATTGTGGCCCCATGGACTCCTATATATAGAAAGGAGGTTTTTTCATTTGCATCATCCAGGAATTGTTCATTCATGTAATGTATTGGAGGTTGCCCCCTCGAAGTGGCTTATTTCTAAGGCGTTGATATCTCTTTTCTTCTATTTTTGGAGCTAGTTTCACAACATTTGGTATCAAAGCTTTGGATTCTAGGGTTTCGCTTCTCCAAACAGGTCATCATGGAATTTTCACTATAAATTTTTTTATACGAAGGTTTAGAAGCTGAAATATTTAGAGTATGAAGCCAAAATCCTGAGGAACATCTTCGCAAAATTTCAGAGCTTGGTTTGCAATATTGTCGGAGATATGATCTGTGGAAGTTAGGTATTTTTGCAGGCTCCTCAATTTAACCTAAACAGGTCATCGCGACATTTTCGCTATAAATTATTTTCTACAAAGGCTCAAAATCTGAAATTTTTAGAGCACGAAGCCAAAATCCCGAGGAACATCGTCACAAAATTTCCGATATTGGTTCGCAATAATTTCGGAGATATGGTCTGTGGAAGTTAGGACTTTTTCAGGCTCCCGAATTTCATCTCAAAGAGGTGATCGTAGGGAAAGCTTCCTAACTCTCTCTATGAGAAACGGATTGGAATTCTGTAAAAAGTAGACACAAGCACATGAAATTTAGTTTCCTATCTATCAATTTCAAAGCCAAAGGAGGAAGCAATGACACGTGGAAATTCATACAAGTTTTCTCTACTCAACTAGTCCATAATTAGGTCATCGTAGGAGATTGGGTACAACTTTGTCTTCAAGAATCCAAATCAGTTCAGACTTGTGGCATTCGAAAGAGGATTCAGAGGGCTACCTCAATACTAAATTTCAAATATTGAAGATCCGAAATCATAGAGATAATTCAGTTTCAATATCGCACTCCTCAAAAGCAAGAAAAAGGTGTTTTTTTTTCGAACTACATAAGTCTCGTTTGAAAAAAAATAGTTGGAATTTATTCCAAGGGAATATTGAAGAATAGATATCAGTATTGGGTTCTAAAATGGCCCCTAAAAATAATTCAACACCCATTAAGCCTTCAGAAGGCTCTACTATGACTCATGAAGACAAAGAAACACAACATGAGATATCAAAATTACAAGAGCAAGTGCACCAAATTTCGCTATCGCAAAGAGCAACAAAAAATGAAATGGAAGTTTTGAAGAAAGGTGTGGAAACTAAGATGGATGGTTTGAAGAAAGGCGTGGAAGCTAATATGAATGGTTTGGAAGCTAAGATGGATGGCATGGAAGTGGGCATGGAAGCTAAGATGGATGACATGGAAGCTAAGATCGATGAAAAAATGAAAGACAACATGGAAAACATGAAGAAGGATCTAAAAGTAGACATCAAAGGTTTGGAAAAGTTGATACAAGAAATGTTTCCTAATGGTGAAAAGATAGTAGAGGAAACTCATGATGAGAAAAAAATATATGTTAATCGTGTTTTCATATCTAATGTTGGACGGAAGAACCACCATATTCCAAAGATGGATATGAGGAAGTTTGATGGAAAGGACCCCGTAACATGGATACTACATATGGAGCAATATTTTGATCTCAATAATGTGCAAAACACACAAAAGGTACGCATTGCAACTTTACATTTAGAGAAAAATACATTTGTATGGTATCGATGGCTTTGCTCCCGTAAAAAAATTGTCACTTGGTCAATTTTTATGGAGGAAATGATAGCACATTATGAGGATACAAAGAGCAACACCTTCTTTAGCCAATTGATAAATCTCAAACAAAAATTTTTAGTGGGGGAGCACATTGAGGACTTCCGAAAATTGAATATAAGGGTAATTGATATTCCAGAGGAACACGTGATTGATATCTTCATAGGTACTTTAAAGGATAACATCCAACATAAAGTTCGCGTTTTGGAACATGATTCATTGGAGAAGGTATTCAGGTTGGCAAGAAAAATTGAATGTAAAATTATGGCGACAAGGAAGCCTACCACTCACTTCTATAAAAAGGGAAGTGTTGCTACTCCTAAATTTCCACAACCTACAAGGTTGACACCACAAAAATTGGAAGAAAAAATAGCAAAAGGGCTTTGCTACAGTTGTGATAGAAAATACACTAAAGGTCATAAGTGTGCTGAGAAGAAATTATTTTACATAGATTGTGAAGAGGAAGAAGAAAATGAACAAGAAGAGTATATACACCAGGAACCAACCCTAGAAGAGGAAGAAATGAGTCCGACCATATCGTGTAATGCATTGGCAGGAATTAGCACTCCTCAAACTCTCAAGATAGAAGGACATATCAAGAAGAAAAAGGTAATAGTGTTGATTGATTCAGGTAGTACCCATAATTTTATTCATTGTAAGGTAGCCAAGGAATTGAATTGTTTCCTATACCCAGCACCAGAATGTCAAGTGATGGTTGCAAATGGAGGAACTACAAATTTCTCTAGAAAATGCCATAATATCAAGCTAACCATGGGGGAATATGTATTGAATATTCCAATGCTTTCCATTCCTATGGGAGGTGCTGATGTTGTACTAGGAGTACAATGGTTATAATCTCTAGGGATGGTACATTTTAATTTTCAAGAACTTTTCTTGAAATTTTTTTCAGAAGGAAAGGAAGTCGAATTATGGGGTATCACAGGGAAGCTGGGAAAGATAATAAGCTCTAATGTCATGACAAAGCTTCTGAAGAAAGAAGAACGAGGCGTAATTGCACAATTATGCTCACTAGAAGTTCCAACATCAAAATCATCTATTTCTGCAGATCTCCAAAAAGTCTTGGACAATCATTCCAAGGTGTTTGAAAGTCCCAAAGGACTCCCACCTATTCGTGAGCATGATCATGCTATTCATTTGATTCCAGGAAGTGTTCCTCCAAACATCAGGCCTTAGAGATATCCTTATGTCCAAAAGATCGAAATTGAACGTATGATTGCAGAAATGTTAGAGGCTGGTATAATTCAACCTAGTCAAAGTTCCTTCTCTGCTCCAGTAGTATTAGTGCACAAGAAGGATGGATCATGGCGCATGTGTCCAGATTATAGGGAGCTCAATAAGCTCACCATTAAAGATAAATTTCCCATTCTTGTGATTGATAAATTTTTGGATGAATTACATGGAGCAATTTATTTTACCAAGTTGGATCTTCGTTCAGGATATCATCAAATTAGAATGAAGACTGAAGATATTCCGAAAACAGAATTTCGAACTCATGAGGGCCATTATTAATTTTTGGTCATGCCTTTTGGCCTTACCAATGCACCTTCTGCATTTCAAGGGTTGATGAATTCCATTTTCAAACCCTTCCTTAGAAAATTTGTGCTAGTATTTTTTGATGATATACTAATCTACAACAGGTCTTGGAAGGATCATGTTCAACATGTTGACAGGGTGCTCAAACTATTGTAGGAGAAACAATTATATGAAAAATCATCCAAATGTTTCTTTGGAGTACAAGAGGTGGAATATCTGGGTCATATTGTATCTCACGAGGGTGTTAAAGTAGACCCTAACAAAATTAAAGCCATTAAGGAATGGAGAGTCCCCACAACCATAAAGAAGTTGCGAGGATTTCTCGGGTTAACAGGGTATTATCGCAAGTTTGTTAAGAATTATGGGAGAATAGCAGCACCTCTAACAACATTATTGAAGAAAGATGCATTTTCATGGACTCCTGAAGCAACTAAGGCCTTTGAACGTCTTAAAGAGGCAATGTGCCTAGAACCGGTCTTAGCTACACCAGACTTCACAAAAACCTTTATTGTGGAATGTGATGCCTCAGGAAATGGAATTGGTGCAGTTTTAATGTAGGAAGGAAGACCCATTGCTTTTGAAAGTCGACCAATCAAAGGAAAGTATTTACAGAAACCTATTTATGAGAAGAAATGTTAGCAATACTGCATGCACTAAAGAAATGGCGAACTTACCTAATGGGAAGACACTTCAAGGTAAAAACTGATCATGATAGTCTTAAACACTTTTTGGAACAAAGACTATCTTCAGAAGAGCAGCAAAAATGGGTCACAAAGATGCTGGGTTATGACTTTGAAATAATCTACAAAAAAGGGAAGCTAAATGTTGTTGCAGATGCACTCTCAAGAAAGAATGAAGAGGTGGAAGCATTGCTTTGTGCCATTTCTATTATCCAACCAGATTGGATAACTGAAGCAAGGGATGAATGGAAGAGGGACGAAGAAGTGTGGACACTCATTCAAAATTTGCAGCAAGATCCTAGTACATTAGATACATTTATTTGGAAAAATGATTCCTTATGGTACAAAGATTGCTTATATCTTTGTAAGAATTCCCAACTAAAACAAAAGATTCTTTTGGAATTGCACACTTCTCCTTTAGGAGGACACTCAGGATTTTTAAAAGCTTACCACAGGGTGAAGAAAGAATTTTTTTGGGATGGCCTTAAATCTGATATTCAAAAGTTTGTGGCGGAATGTTTGGTTTGCCAGCAGAATAAAGTGGAAACAATTAAGACCCCGGGACTTCTACAACCTTTATCCATTCCAAGTCAACGTTGGGAGGAGATTTCAATGGATTTTATCACGGGTTTACCTAAGTCCGAAGGAAAGAGTGTCATCATGGTGGTAGTTGATAGACTTACCAAGTATGCACACTTTTGTGCATTATCTCATCCATTTAAAGCAAGTACGGTTGCTACTACATTTATGGACACAATTCAAAAGCTACATGGAAACCCAAAGGTTATTGTGAGCGACAGAGATCCCATTTTTACTGGAAATTTTTGGACGGAGTTATTTTCTTGTTTGGGTACTCAATTAGCTCATAGCTCATCTTATCATCCTCAATCCGATGGTCAAAATGAGATAGTGAATAAATGTTTGGAAGGATATCTTCGTTGTTTTGTATCTGATAAACAAACACAATGGGTCAAGTGGTTACCTCTCGCTGAATGGTGGTATAACACTTCCTTCCATACTGCAGCAAAATGACCCCATTTATGGCACTTTATGGATATCATCCACCATCCATCACATCATATTTAAGAGAAAATTCTAAGGTTCAAGCAGTGGAAGATCACATCGAGCATCAGCAAGAAGTTCTCCAACTCTTAAAGGATAACCTGAATTTGGCACAAAATCGTATGAAACAACAGGCAGATCAACATCGCAGCGAGAGAAGTTTTTATGTAGGAGATTGGGTATTTTTACGGCTACAACCATACAAACAAATGTCCCTCAAGCAAGCTAAGAAGGATAATAAATTATCACCAAAGTACTATGGTCCTTACAAGGTGTTGCAAAATATTGGTACTATGGCATACAAATTGGAGCTTCTTGCTTCTTTGCGAGTACATCCAGTTTTCCATGTTTCATGCTTAAAGAAGGTTATAGGTGAAAATCTTCCAGTTCAAACAATATTTCCAGAACTTGATGAGGAAGGAAAAATCATATTGGAACCTGAAGCGGTCATGGAAACAAGAACTCGACAGCTACGAAATCGATCAATTTCGGAGTATCTCATCAAGTGGAAGAACTTACCCACTGAAGATTCTACATGGGAGGATGAGAATTTTATACAGAAGCACCCAGAGCTACTCAAGCGTTGAGGACAACACTTTTTTGAAGGAGAGGGGCATGTTAGGTCCCTATATTACTAGTTTAGCCCATTATTGTTATTAGTGTAGCCCCCTTATTGTTATTATTGTAGCCCCCTCTAACCCCAATATTGTTATTATTGTGCCCTTACATTGTTATTGTTAGGTCGGCTAGGATTAAATTGTGGCCCCATGGACTCCTATATATAGAAAGGAGGTTTTTTCATTTGCATCATCCAAGAATTGTTCATTCATGTAATGTATTGGAGGTTGCCCCCTCGAAGTGGCTTATTTCTAAGGCGTTGATATCTCTTTTCTTCTATTTTTGGAGCTGGTTTCACAACATGTGTCGCAACAATTTAGACAGACTTTACTTCGATATGGTTATATTTACGAAACCAAATGATGCACATTATAATTACTAGAATAGATTTTGAAGATGTTTAACATAACATCATGTTTATCGACATATTATTTAAAAACTAAAAATATAAAAACTACCCATTAAATAGGATGAGCAAATGTATTGTACCATAAATTTTTCATATTTTTTTATAGTGTATTTTTGGAAGATACAAGATTTTGATTTCACTGAATCATAATGACATTTATAATTTTTTTGCACACATTTTATTAGAAAATCAATTAAAATTAACAAATATCTATTAAATTCCACAAAATTTATATCTACTAAAAGTAGATACAATTATGCAAATTCTGGTATTGGTTCCAAAAGTAAATTCACCATATTTAATGGAGTTTAACCATTCTGAAGTTGGAGAAAAGTGATAAGAGTCAAGTTGTTGCAGAGTTGCAGATTTTTGACCGGACAAAGTAGTTCAGCTGAATAAAAAAAAAATTGGGAGAATTTTTGTTTGCCGCGGATGGACGTTTAAATAAACCAGAAAAATTTTCATCCATTTTTTTTTAAAGTTTGGCCGAAAACCTATCCATATTTTCCGTCGGTCGTGTTAGTACCCTATAAATTATAGGATCTCAAGGTGATTGGAACACTTCACATTTATTGCAAATTTTTCATTATTGAAAGGCTTTTCAAAATTCAAATGATTTCAAATAGAAAAAAATATGAAAAGAAATAAAAGAGGGTATAAAAAAAACAGAAAAAGAGAAAGAGAAAAAAGGAAGAAAACCCCAAAAAGAAATAAAACTGAAAGTGTTGCAAGTTCAAATGCCACTACTCATTAGATAAGTTTGTTCAATCATACAATTTAATCATGATTGGATAGTTTTCAATTTCTGTTGATAGGTTAGAGAAAAAGATTTGCCAAACTGTTTAATCTTGGCTTATCAGTAGATAGGTAGAAAATGAAATTGATTCAACCATTTAAACTGAGTTAATGGCTAAAATAAGGATAGGTGTTAGGATAGAAATTCAAAATAAAAATGATTTAAGGGTTTTCTAGTCCAAATGCACCCTGAAAAAGAAGAAAAAATGTTAGATGAGTAGCTTTGGGTAGGTAGATGTGCTGAGGAGGAAAAATGGAAGGAAAATATGAAATTTATTCTACAAAGTACAACATCAAAAGTGTATTTTCCTACGCCGCAAGAAGAAAATCAAAACAGAGAGTGTTCGCACTCAAAGGTTTGAAAAAGGAATCAGATTCTAAAGTATGGAACTAATTTATGTTCCAAGTCATTTGGGCATATTTTATGTTTAAAGTTTATCTTAAGTTCCAAAGTATTAATATTCCCTTTGTTCTAACCTCCAAACTCTCGCATGTTCTTTTATCCTAAAGTTTATACTACTCTCCGACATACATGTTTTCTGCCCCCACCATCTTTTGGAATCACGATTTTCGTTAGACCAAAACCTACAGGCATTAGTCTCCGCTACAATCGCTAGAGTTAGGATCCACGAGAGGTAGTTAGTCCATGTCGCAAAACACACAGGGAGCGTTGAACCCAATGTCCAACAATCTCCTCCTCAACATGAGACGGGTGAGTTTCAAACTCGAGACCTGTCGCTTTGATACCAATTTTTGGAATCACAATTTCTGTTAGACCAAAACCCATAGGCATTACTCTCCGCTACAATCACTAGAGTTAGGATCCACGAGAGGTGGTTAGTCCATGTCGCGAAACACATAGGGAGCGTTGAACCCAATGTCGAACACCATCCCATCACCACGTCACATCCATGACTAACCATCCCGCACCTTTCCCGACATCCATGCTGATCACTTCATATTTGATGCTCCTCAACACTTTTCGGTCCCCCCTCACCCTCCAAAATATAACAACAAGGGGGGGGGGGGGGGGGGGGGGGAATAGAAATAGGGTGTCATGTGCCGCCGTGCGCCTTACATCGTGTCGAAGGTTCACACCCTCACTTGTTCACGCCGTGCTTCTTCAACCCCCTCGAAAAAAATCGTTCCTTTGTCAACAAGCGCCACGATGGTTTGACGATTGCCGGTCTGCCATCATCAATAATATGCTCACTCGCCCCTGTCATCTCTTCCCTCCAGCAGCCCATTGCACCATAAATGGTCGGGCCATTATCCAACGGACACACGCCAACTCAACGATCATCCCCCAATTACATGTTAAAACCTGAATTCACGCTAGAAGCAGAGTTTGCTTTGCTCATATTGTTAAAATTGCAGGTATTTGATTCACGGGAAGAAACATTCAATCCTTATTGAATAGAATCCATTGTTCATCAAAATGAAGCTGTTAATTCACATCAACTCCTGTTATAGATTCTTCTCAATTCTTTAGCTCTGTTCATGCTTCCCCTTCTATTATTTCCCTTCCCCGGTGCTGATCTATATCATTTTCCCTTCTTTGCTCCATTTTTCTTGCATCCCATTATTCATTACAGGTTGAGAAAGAAGATACAAAAGACAAATCATGCCTCTCAAGGTAGACCAACAACCTTTAAATCCCATGGTCTATCCTCGGGTAGACTTCGATCATATCCCCTTGGTTGATAAAGACTACAAAATCCACGAGACCGAGTCATACTTCGATTTGTTCGATGTCTATTGTTGGCTCAAGGATAAGCTCCTTGATGAAGCGGATGATATCAGCCCGTGGGAGACCAAGATTCCATATTAAATCTTTCCTAAAACCCATAGCTGCCCTGAGCTAATCAGAAAATGTCAATCATGCTATGACATTAACAGTAGAACCATAGTGAACCCTGCAGGAGAAATTTCATTTTACATCAATGCCCCATCCATTCAAGAGATGATGTAGGCCCCCATTATTGAGAATACCATTCCCTTTTCCTATGAGGCCCTGAGAGAGTTATACCAGAAACTTGACTTTGCTAGCAGGGCCAAAACCTTAGATTTATTATTGGCCACAAATGCCCCAATGCCTACTAGAAATCCCCCATACCGTTCATCCATATTTCCTGATAGGACCCATCACATCGTCACTATTTTATATTACTTATTTGGGTACCAAAATGATAAGTGGGTAGATGAAGCCATGCTTGGTTTCTTATCCATCCTCTCCTTAGATGCTAAGCCCAATTTTATGTTCAACTATGCTCAGTTTCTTGCTGATGCAATTCGTGATCAGCTCCTGAAGTTCCAGATAGAAGAGGTAATAAAATACACCTCTGTGTTGGTGTACATGTTTGCTTGTTTTCAATCTAGCAAGTTCCAATTTGATATGATAAAGTAGGATGGTGACTCTCAATCCCAATCTATAATTTTCTGGACAAATTTATTGATGAAGGAGCAAAAAAAATATTCCTACAAGATTTTTGTAGACCTATTTTTTCATCCAGCAATTAGTGCACTCAACAGTACCACAGATCCAAGGATTAATGAGGAAATCAAGAAGGTGAGGCAGTTGATAGATCAGATTAGGACAGCCGATTGGTACCTCTACCAAAAATACATAGAGATCAAAGTTTATGGTAGTGAATTGGCTCCATACAAATTGCCCAAGTACCTCCCTATGAGAATCCTTGCACTTGAATAAATTAGACAGACGATAAATGCAGATGAGGTGCATTTTATCTCTACCAAGAAGAAATCACAATTCATGATCAAATCACAGATTGGTCCATTTATTTGCAACAATAGAGTAGCAGGGGATGATGTAGATAAAATGCTAAAGGGGATGAAGTTCACACAGAGCTTCACTTGGTCTTATGATACAATGGGGATCATCTCCAAGAAGAGGGTGGAGAAAAAGTCCACACCCTACATTCATACCCATAGATTAGAGATATAAAAGTACATGAACCAAGAATAATGGGTATTAGACGCACTCCAAGAGGCAGAAGAGTAGGTCATCTCTACTTCAGGAACTCAAGCACCAACTCCACAAGAAATGAAAGCTGCAGGAGTTTAAGATGACAAAGGAAAGGAGCCTGAAAAGGAGATAGGAAGCAAGAGGACCAGGGAGGATAAAACATACATGGACATCGATTCCTCCACTAAAGAATTCAAAATTAAATACAGGAAGAGGGCTAGGATATGCATGGACATTGACCATGGCAATGATAAGGACCAACAAACTGTCATCACAATCAGAGATTCACCAAGTTCATCTCCAGTAGGTGGCCAAATAGTTTTCTCAACATCCTATGCCACTGTGCCTTTCCAAACTCAGAATGTGCAAACTCCTACATCCACTGCAGGAAAAAAGGAGGAAGATATCTATGATAGATTCAAATAAATCAAAAGAAGGAATGAGGTTCTTAATATCAACACATATAATCAGTTTTGGAAACAAACAAGCAGCTCCCAAAGTAGGCTTCTTTCAACTTTTGACTCTAAAAATGGCCTTCTTAGAAGCACAAATTCCTCAACCCAAAGGTGCAGCAGACTACAAGAAGACCTCTTTTGAGTTTGACACAAAGAACATTCATCCAATAGACCAAATGGAGATGCACAAGCAGAAAGGATAAATGATCTCCTCCACACTGACTAGTACAACCATGAGTCTCTCAAAACTGCAAGTGACATTATCCAACACACAGTCACAGTTGAAGGTGGAAAAGATCTCCTCCATGGCCAAAGACTCAAGGATTAAATATCTAGAGGATTTAGAGATGCAACTCGAGTACAATCCATCAAACATAGCAATGGAAGAAACACTTGTGAGGAATAAGAATGCAAACATAGCTGCTTTGAGGAGGCAACTTAAGATGCCAGTGATAGAAGACCCTATTGCCGAGGAGATAGAAGTAACTGAAACACAGAAGGCAAAAATGCTATAATTGATTGTTGAAAAAACAGAATAAATTAAGAAAATGGAGAGTGATATGGAGAAAATAATAAAAGAAGGGAAGAAAGCAATAAGAGACACAATGAAGGAAGCAACGAAAGAAGCAGCAAAGGCCATGATTCCACTGCAGGCAATCCCTCTTACAGTGATTCCAGCACTTACAACAACAACAGGTACATCAGGTGAAGGCCCTGAGCAGTTAGCTAAAGCTATGGAGAACATGTCCTTACAGACAACAGAAATTAAAAAGCTGCAAGATCAACTTAGTGATCTACAAGAGTAGTTTAAAATAAAATATTCAGCACATGCCACAGAGTTACAGATCAATAAAAAGTTGAATGAAGGTTTGCAGAAGTCCCTTCAGGAGTCCTCAATTGGAAGCATGGTAGGAAGAGTTAAACAAATTATTTGGTTGGATATAATTGAATCCATGAATGATATATGGCCATCAATTCAAATTATTTTTGAACAGAGGGATTTAATTGATTTAGTGAAAATTTCCATTGAGAAAACACATGATGAACTTGGGGACAAGCCCCAAACTGCCAACAATATCATCAGATTCATGAATTCCAAAAGCATTCATGAATTGGAACAACTGCAAGTAGCAGACAGAACAACCACCATACTGGAGGTTAAAAAGGTGTTGAGCAAGAAGAGTTCGGTTACACAGCTAGAGGAAAGATGCCATCAACTGGAGATTGGAGTGAGTAGGTTTTTCAATAGGATCGAGCCACTGAACAAAAGGGGATTGCCATCCTTATTTGTTATCAATGATAAGTTGATGCCTAGGACCGATTATGTAAAACGACTCACAAATATTTCAAAGGACACATCCAAGCTTACAAATATGAAGAAAACTATGACTGGGAAAGAATTTTATGAAGTTATCAGCAATGATGTCTTCATACAACACAAAATTAAGCACATCTTTCAGTTGAGGCCTACATTTGTGAAGTACACCAAGACCGATGAAGTCTACATAAAGTTGAACAGAACTAAGATTCCGACTGAAGAGGAATGGAAAAACTTATGTGGACTCCACGGACGATGACAATTCAACATGATGACAAAACAGGTAGCTCAACGAGTTATCTATGTCAACATATCCAATGTATCAGAACAACTCAACAGTGTCGAAGTCACCATCATAGTAGACCACTATAGCACTGAATAACAGATTTTATAATGAGTTTCGGCATATGTTAAATGCCGTTACACTAGGTGACGGTTTCATAGTGAGTTTGGACATCTGTTACAAAGCTACTACAATGTGTCCATGCATGAGATGCACAGGACAAATTTCAGTTACTTTTTAATAAACGAACCGATTTCCCTTTTGGTAACAACGATCAGTTGCAAATAGTTTAAATGTAGCATTTTATTTAGTATTAAGGGCTGGACCCTAGTTTTGTAAGCACTTTTCATTGCAAGTATTTGTAAATTTTCAATCTAGAGCATCAATAAAGAGATCAGTCTGCAAGATTCATGTGTTGTGTCGTCCTGGTGATGTCTTTCCTTATTCATGTTTAATGTTTTCCCACTGTAGTCTTTTCATGTGCACCATTTAAAATTCTAATTGTAAAACATGAAGGTTAGATCAAGATTTATTGTTCAGAGTACCTTAATTCTGACTGTCTTTACAATTTTAATGTTTTCTTCTAAAGTATGGTTTAAGAATTCTTAGTTGCTCTTAAGTCATTACTAAAAACGTTTTCCCCATTTCATAATTCCACTAAGTCATAAACACCAGTATTCCCAGCTAGCTTGCCTTGCATTTTCTCTGGAATTTGATGCCTATACCCAGCCTATTTCAACTCCATAGCCCAATGGAAGCTGTCTAAAGGAACCCCTCAAATCTAACCACAAAAAATCAAACAAAAACAACTCTCACCATTAATTTAACTAGCCTAATATTAGAAAGCTTAGAACAAATCCAAATCTTATATAGAGAGATCCCTCTCTAAGTCTAGGAGGGCTAGATCCTAGGCTTCAAGTGGTTTTGATGTTGTTATTTATAATTTAGTCTTGCCAATCTTATAAATTATAGAGTGATAAGAGGCTGCAAAATTGAAATGGTGCAACCCTCTAAAAAATTGTTTCAACCAAACACTGTAAATAAACTCGGCCGAAACATTATATTCGCACTCACATTTCTCATTTGGACATAATTTTTAAAGTAAGTCTTTTGGTCTAAATTTTTAAAGTGAGTTTTTTGGGTTGAATTTTTGAAGTGAGTTTTTTGGGCTGAATTTTGAAAATAAGTATTTTGGGCTAAATTTTGAAAGTGAGTTTTTTGGGCTGAATTTTGAAAGTAATTTTTTTGGGCTGAATTTAAAAAGTGTGTTTTTTGGGCCGAATTTTGAAAGTAAGTATTTTGGGTTGAATTTTGAAAGTGAGTTTTTTGGGATGAATTTAGAAATGAATTTTTTTGTTGGATTTTGAAAATGAATTTTTTTGCTAGAATTTGAAAATGAGTTTTTTTTGCTGGATTTTGAAATTGTTTTTTTGGGTTTGATTTTAAAAATATACATAGATTGAATTATCATGGGAAATCAAAGAAATTGCAATAGAAAATATGATCGAATAAGAAACATTGAGGCTCGTAGAGAATACTCGAGAAGCTATTACAAAAGAAAGAAGGATGAATGCTTACATACTGAAAGGGAAAATCAATCTCAGCAAGAAGTTGAAGGAGATATGTAAATGTAAATATTATAAATGATATTTAAAATTTAAAAGTGTATTGTGAAATTTAATTTTTATCAGATGAAATAATTTGAAAAATATTTTGCAATGTAAATAGAGAGATATTTTCCTCATCACATTGATGATGAAATTTAAAATGTTGAGATACAAAGTGAAAAAGACAATGAGTCAATGATTGATGATGCGGTTGAAGGCATTGAAAGAGATCTTCTGTATGAACGATTAATATATATATATATATATATATATATATATATATATATATATATATATATATATATATATATATATATATATATATATATATATATATATGTCATGTGTATTATTGAAATTATACACATTTTTAGTTTTAATTTAATTCAAATTCAATTTTTTAATTTATAATGTATATTTATACTCATTTACATTAAATTCTCATATATACAGATGAAATCAATATTGATGATGAGATGTTAGAAAATGTTGACACTGACACATATGGAGATAAAAACGCTGACCATGTTATACGATATTGTGTTAAGATTATTATTGATAAGTTCTTCAAAGATGAAAATTTGTCAATTCAAGCTAAAATTTTGAGAGGTCTCTTAACATCAAAGAAATTAAAAGAAGCTACCACACTATTGGGTTTTCGAAAATCAATGAAAGATAAAAAGGTGTAGGAAAATGTGATTCAAAATATAAATAATGCTCTAAAATCAATTGGAATATCTAGAAATTAAAGTGATATAGATGCACATAGAGCAATACAAATGGTGACGGTTTCATCAAGTATTAAAGAAAATCGTTTGGTAAAATCTCTGGCAAAAGCATTAGGGACCTCATGAAAAACATTACACAAACATATAAAATTTTGATTGCAAATATATGTAAATGTTGAGCTTGCTTGTTGGAAAATTATTTGCTGGAAACCATACAAATATAGACTTCGATAAGATGTTAAAAAAATGATATACGAATATTGGATGAAAAATTCACATGTTTAACCAAAAGTAAGGGATGTAATGCGGTGAAGAATAACACGAAATATGTATGAATAATATGAAACATATAACTTGGACACCACTTAAGTAGAGTTGTTCAATAAGTTCATAGAAGAGAATCATGGAATTAATGTCTCAATAAGAACTTTTATGCAACAAAAGTCATGGTATGTTAAACCTATCACCGCACTTGACAATTGTTGTTGTCATTATCATGTGGAATTTCAATTATATTATGATGACTTCCTTAATTTTGGTAAAACATTTTGGAAAAATTCACCTCCTCCTTCCATTATCCATGATTTAATATCCCAAATTCTATGTGCGAGAGAAAATCATGAAATATTTTACCAAAAGAAATGTGTTGGTGGTAAAAATTGTGATCATTGTGGAAATTTGACATTATTTCACGACAAATATCCTATTGATATAAATGATCAATCATTGTCTAACATAAAAGTGAAATGGAATGAGACAAAAATTTACAAAAACAACAAGCATTCTCATAGAGCTTGATGGCAGGACCCACAATTCAAAATATCTTGTGAAAATTTTCCACCAGAGACCATTTTGTCAATAGTTGATTTTGAAGAAAATTACACATTTGTTGCACAAAATGAAATACAAAGTGACTATTATCATTTTGACCAAGTATCTATGCTTGTCCATGTTCTATATAGACATGCCGAACAAAATCTTGATAATATAGAAAGCACCGGTGAAAATTGACATCTTATTAAATAATTTCACTTTTATATCAACGATGATCGTACACATGATATACATTTTGTGCAATATTGCTTTGATGAGATTTATGACTCATTGAAAGGTCGTGGAATAAAATTCAATGGGCATTGGATATGGTTAGATGGATGCGCATGTCAATTCAAATATTCACGACCATTCTTTTGGTTGTGTCATCTTCATATGAAAACCAACATTAAACATTGTTGGAATTTCTTTGAGACTAGTCATGTAAAAGGAGAACATGATCATGTAAGGGCATGTATAAAATGAGCACTTAGAAGATATCAAATGGACCACTCTGTAAACTGACTTGTCTCAACTGAACAAGTTGTTCAATGGTGCATTGCCCTAAGCCATGAGACTAACCCATCAAGGGAGGTACACAAGTATGTATATATGTACATTAACTTGTATATATTTTTAATATATGATCATTTTTATTAATTTTCTAATTTTAAACATTTAAAAATTATATAGTTCAAATAATTGATTAATTATTATCTTTGATATATAAATTGTATTTTAAATAACATATTTAAACAGATGTAGATAGATCAATTACATATGAAGTTGAAACCGTAAAAAAGACTCAAAAATTGCATTCAGTTAAAACAAAGGAGTGTTGAAATGTGTTTGCATTTGATAAAAGAAAAAAATCTTGTTTTTGTCCTATTTGTATAGAGGACACACAATTCAGTGATGGTTGTGTAAACAATGTGTATGTAAAAGATTGGAAACATACATAACTTAATACAAAGGGGAAAATGTCGGTTGCAAGCTTCGAAAAGATGGAATCCGAGGAGACTATAATGTCATCTGAAGGTGATCGAGTTTCTGATCTTGTTAAAAAAGGTAACATTTCAATTACTTTCAAATGATATATATATATATGTTTTATGTTTTTAAAATCATTGTGTATAAGTATCTAGATAATAGTTAAAATATAGATATAAATATGTAATAAAATAAAGTCCATGCTGATAACTAATTTCTTGTTAATTATGATCTGAATTTACACTTGTTTTATTGTGTAGGATATGTTTTTGCTATAGTTACACCCATTAACAACATAAAAAATTCAAAGTATTATTTGATGCGTTGCACTGAACTAAAGATGAAGTTATTGGAAGACTATGATGATAACAATTTTATGTATGAAAGAGGATCTATTATACTAAAAGGTTAATTTTTCCAAGAAAATCATAAAATTGAGAGTAATGTTTACTTTCAAGACTATCAACCTAATGCCATAAGTTGTCAATATAGTCACTTGGTGTGTGCAACACACATAAAGTTGATATAAGTTCAATAAAAAATAAATTAAAAGTTAAAAAATGGAGAATGTCAAAAGCTAACCATGAACGGATCATTGAGGATGACATTCCATTAGAATTTTTTTTAATTTAACTGCCCAACAATTTCTTCTCCTTGTATTCATTTTTGAGAACTTAGAGTTCAAGTACATTTTTAGCCTTTCTTTTTGTGCACTCTTAAGTTGTCCATTCTAGCTAGTACTAAGTATTACAAAATTGTTCTCATTACTATGGCACAAATTTATTGTTAAGTTAAAAATAAATTCAAGGATCCCAAAAACTACTATAATGTAAGGATGTAGCATATCACAATTTTCTTGTTTGTTTCATGAGTGTACATCTATCATGTTTGCATTGCATTTTTCTATTTTATGGACCATCATTTTATCTTTTCAAATAATTTTAATGCTATCTTAGTACGATGTTTTATAACATAATTTTATAGTATGTTTTCATGAACAACTTTATATTAAAAATTAGCTATCAACCAACATCCATAGTAGCCTTCTATGCATGAATGCAAAATGTATACCATATTTTATAATGAAATTTTAAGTTATGATTGTTTTAGACATCTACACCATTATAAGATTCATTCAAATGCAAAATGTACCATGTTTTGTAATTTGCAATTTTACTATTCATTAAATAACTTAACAAAACAACTTTAAACAAAACCTAAGAATCATCGACTAACATTATAAGAATGATCATGAAAAATGTACCAACTAAATGCATATTTTATTTCATTGCTACATATTCATGAACTTAAACATGTAAAACCTTTAAGCATCAAACCATGCATCATGCAAATTTTACCATGTGTTATAATACAATATAATAGTATGTTTGCATGGAAAAATTTATATTAAAGGTTAACTATCAACTGTCATCTATAGTAGCCTTTCCACACATGAATGAAAAATGTATATCATATTTTATAATGCAATTTTAAGTTATGATTGTTGAGCCGAAAAGCTCATTCTACGATCCAGTATGAGGGATATGTGTAAGTATGTCACGTCCTCAAAAAATAATAAAAAATAATTTAAACAATTAAAAATCTATTAACACAACAATTAACTGTTGATTAAGTTGAAAGGCTCATTCTACAATCCAGTATGAGGGATATGTGTAAGTATGTCACTTCCTCAAAAAATAATAAAAATAATTTAAACAATTAAAAATTTATTAATGCAACAATTAACTGTTGATATTATAATTTTATACACCTTTATAGAGATCATATATATATATATATATATATATATATATATATATATATATATATATATATATATAATTTAAACAATTAAAAATCTATTAACGCAACAATTAACTGTTGATATTATAATTGTATACACCTTTATAGAGATAATATATATATATATATATATTCTCTTATAAATATCTTAATATAGAACTTAAAGAAACTATTTGAAAATCCATATTAACTAATATATTTCAGTATGAACTTTCTCTCTCTACATAAAGTGTGTATTTATATGTGTGTGTTAACCTTAGCTCAAAAGGAAAAAATAATTGAAGGTAAAGTAGAGTAGTTACTTTTTAATAAGAGGAAAATGTGTGGCTAATTTAATTTTTAATATAAAATATTAATAATGATAAAATATAAAATTATACAATTTAAACAGTGAACAATTACCCTATAGATCTATATTAATCACATATTTAGGAAGCAGTAAAATGTATTAATTGACGTGTAATTTTTTTTTTCAAGTTTGAGATTTGATCCCTTTAGGCGCTTGGTAGATTTGTGGTTAAAATGTGTTTATACTGTTTCTACAGCCTAGTGTGAAGGCTACGTGTAAGTATGTCCATCCCTCTTAAAATAAAAATAAAATATTCTCTAAACAGAAAAACAATGTCGGCTATAATAAAAATGAAAAAAATATATGTTATGCATTTTTAAATAGTTGTCCATATGACCTAATATCATGTAGAGTAATTATAAGTAAAAAAAAAATTATGGGTAAGTTGTTTAAACCTTATGTTTTTCAAAAATATTTTAATACATGATATCAACTTTATATAAATATGTATATAGCAAAAAATGTTAAAAGAAAATATTTTAATGTATGATAGAATAAAATATCCAATGTGAGTTATGAATAAAATAATTTAATATGAATTAATATAAGATGGCTCAATACACTTGTTATGTAGTCTCTATAACATTCAAAAGTGCAATTTAAACAGTAAAAAAATACACATTGTTTTTCTATTTTAAAATAATTTTGCAACAAAAGAAATTTGATCCCTTTCGACTCATGTCAGATCCATGTTTTAGATGGATCTATGTTGGTTTTAGACATCTACACCATTATAAGATTAATTCAAATGCAAAATGTACCATGTTTTGTAATGCAATTTTATAATATGTTTACATGGACAACTTTATTTTAAAAGTTAACTATCAATCGACATCCAAGCCTTTCTATACATGAATGCAAATGTATACCATATTTTATAATGTAATTTTAAGTTATGATTGTTTTAGACATCTACACAAATTATAAGATTCATTCAACGGAAAAATGTACTGGTGTTTTGTAATTTTCAATTTTAATAGATTCATTTTAAATAACTTGATAAAACAACTTTGAACAAAACCTAAGAATCATCTACTAACATTATAAGAATGATCATGCAAAATGTACCAACTAAATACAAATTTACTTTCGTTGCTACATATTCATGAACTTAAATATGTAAAACCTTTAAGCATCAAACCGTGCATCATGTAAATTGTATCATGTTTTATAATGCAATTTTATAAAATGTTTGCATGGACAAATTTATATTAAAAGTTAACTATCAATCGACATCCATAGTATCCCTTCTATACAAGATGATGATCTATTCATGAATGCAAAATGTATACCATATTTTATAATGCAATTTTAAGTTATGATTGTTTTAGACATCTGCACCAAATTATAAGATTCATTCAAATGCAAAATGTACCATGTTTTGTAATTTGCAATTATAATAGATTCATTTTAAATAGCTTGACAAAACAACTTTGGAAAAAACCTAAAAATCATTTACTAACATTACATGAATGATCATGCAAAATGTACCAACTAAATGCCAACTTACTTTCATTACTACATATTCATGAATTTAAATATGTAAAACCTTTAAGCATCAAGCCATGCATCATGCAAATTGTACCATGTTTTATAATGTACAATTATAAGAATCATCATGCAAAATGTACCGAAAATCCAAAATTAGCATGTATTAAATCATAATAAATAGTTTTATTTGAAATATGCCCAAAATTTATATCATTATAAAAGTAAATATATAATAAAAAGTTGTCAAATAAAAATATGCATCAAAGAGATCAATTCATAATAAAGAGTTTTACTTTAAATATGTCTAAAATTTATATCATGATAAAAGTAAATATAATATAAAATTATTTCCAAATAAAAAGTTGCATCAAAGAGAATCTCGCTGAAATATATGATCTATCAACACCTTCGTGCTCTCATCAGAATCATGGGTGCCCTGCACAACATGTGTAATTGCATTAAACATAAGATTTTGTACTTTAAAATTAAATTTTAATGTTTTAAAATTAAATGAGAATATAGTCATCAAAACAAAATTATAAAAAGTTTCAAATTCCATGCAATACCTCATGGTGTTCCCTCTCCATTGCACCCTCGTGGTGTTCGCCATGCATTTCACTCTCATGGTGTTGCCCCTCCATTGCACCCTCGTGGTGTTCGCCATGCATTTCGCCCTCATGGATAACCTATATATATATATATATATATATATATATATATATATATATTAAAAAAATTAAAATTGCACATTAAAATGCATAAACTCGCAATATTAAAAAAGTAAGTATTTACTTCTTCAAATTGTCTAGACGATTCAATCCATGTAACCGACTCAAATTTCAATTTCCATGCAATACCTCCTAGTGTTCCCCCTGCATTTCTCCCTCTTGGATGCCATGTACAATACATGTACTTGTATATATTAAAAATTTAAAATTGCACACGAAGATGCATAAAATCACAATACTAAAAAATTGTTAAACAACTTTTTCAAATTGTTTAGATGATCCTATCCCCATTTTTTACTCCATCGCTAAAGTCCCTGTAGAATGGAAACCGTCTCCACAAACCTAAAATTTGAAAATTTTAAAACTGTAAGGTATAGATCTCATTTTTAATGAAACTTGCTTCAATTTATAGCAAAAAAAAAGTGAAATATTCAATACTTGTGACAAGCGAATATTTGAAGCATCTCCTAATAGAGAGGAAGATGGTGGTGCTATATCGAAAACATTGGACCAAATCATAATCTGTTAACATTAATTATATATGTAATTATTTCTTTTAAAAATATTTCCTCATGATACCGATATAATAAAATTAGAATAAAAATATTAACATGAAATCTTCAAAAAAAGATTAACATCTCTCAACATATCTTGATTGGAACCTAAACCTGAGACCGTGATATTATCAATTTTATTTTTCAACAAATGAGTTAACTGAAAATGGTTGACATATGATACATTTGTGTTATATCATATCTGAAAAATTAACAAAATGTTTGTGAATCGACATTAACACATACATTACATCACATTAAAATATCCACCCTAACCATTAACACATACCGATCCCATGCCCTCTTCCTCATGACCAATTAGGTCTTTCCAACCATCATGACAACCCTTTGGATACACTTTAACCTCCTCAATATTCATATTATCTATCTCCTCATCTATTTTATATAAAAAATTAGCATGGACAACAACTTGTGCCCTTTGTTTATTTAGACCGACATCAATTCCAGTCAATGTAGTCTGGATGTTTTCTATAATGGAATCCCTTCCTTCTTGTCAAATTTGAGAAGTGGGATCCATCTCTGACCATAAAGTTACCAGACGAGGAGTTTGACATACCAAAGGTGGCGGAGGGTGAGACATTTAAATATCCCTTAATGCACCCTTACGTTCATATATGCGACCTCTCCCAGTACCATAAGATTCAGATGGAAGGTCATTATAATCAAGTCTCATACCCAAAAATAATTCTACATAAAATAACTTTGCAAAATAAATTGGAACCTTGTCATTCCATAAAAAATTTCCATATGTTGCAAGTAACCTATCATACAAATGGCTGGCTATTTTAGGGTGCTTGAAATATTGCACCTTGAGCATCTTTCTTTTCGGACCTTCTATGAAATTAAACATAGATTTTTTATGTGTTTTTGTAACCCTTTTACTTACCTCGACCCATTTATTGGGACCCATTGCTGCTTTATTTCTGTGCCACATCATATCTATAAGGAAATGAGTGGTTGGCCCAAGATTCTTGTAAATATCAAGAAGTAATCTTAGAGAGTGCACAACTATTTCTAAGTTTTGTCGACTCTCTGCAGGGAGATCCAAACTCCCAAGATCTTTCCTCAATTTTGAACAATTACCTATGCACCTTTGTAACATACATTGTTGAAGGTTTGTTTCCCAAGGAAGCTCATCATGAATATCAGATGGATAGGTGGTATTTGATGCATGGTATTGTTCTTGAATTTCCCTACTTCACTTACGTTTACTTCGATTAACATTTTCACCCTTTGCATCAATATAATTAAATAAATATAAAAACATGTGAAAAAATATATTTATACACATGCAAGATAAACATGTACATGTATATGTACATACAATTCATTTACATGTACAAATTTCTTTTAACATAATTTTTTTTTTTTATATATATAATTTACCAAAATGATGAGGATCATGATGATCCGATTGATATTGATGACCACCCGAAGATGGTTGAGCACTATCATGCCCAATTACATGAGTTGATTGAGCTTGTTCAACACTGGGAGAATGTTGACCACCCTCATGCAACAACATAGTGAGAGAAGCTTCTAAAAAAAATAGAAATTATAATAAATTAATTAAGTTAAATTGACA
The DNA here is from genome assembly GCA_034641835.2 of Pinus albicaulis. Taxonomy (NCBI): domain Eukaryota; kingdom Viridiplantae; phylum Streptophyta; class Pinopsida; order Pinales; family Pinaceae; genus Pinus; species Pinus albicaulis. Next base: position 1,281,636,772 of record CM076578.1, read on the forward strand.
AAAATCAATTCAATATACGTATGTACATATGATTCTACCTATTTATCATCTAAGTAAATGCACGTAAACATAAATATACCATACCATGATGATGTGAACGATGGTCCTCTATTGATTGAGTATATACTCTCTTCGACCTAGTGAGAGATGCTCATAAAAAGAGGAAATTTATTATAAATTAATAAAGGTAAATTGAAAAAAAATCAATTTCATATGTATGGTCATATGATTATATTCAAATATAATTTAAAAACTTGCACATAAACATATATATACCATGATCATGATGTAACGAATGATGGACCTCTCCCGATTCATTTGATGCATGAGACTCAATTGATGCTTGCCTTGAAGAATCAAGTGGAAAATTATCATGTGCATCCGATCCAAGCCATAGATCCATGATATATATATAATCTTAAAAAAAACCCTTGAAGATACCTCATGCATTTAAATTTTTTTAAACTTGCTATTTAAAAAGATCAAGAATTCAGAAAATTAATGCAACTGTTTGAGGGTTTCTTCAAAATTATTTGATGTAAATTCTTCATTTAAAATATAATCAAGACTAAAAACACAAATGTTAAAGTGCACATTTTGAAATTTAAATACAAAATTTTCTAAACATGTCAAGTTCACCAAGTTATGCTTACATAGTGGGGGCACAATTAGTATAGAATTGAAAAAAACACATGGTGATTAAAAACAATACATTTATAACTAAAAAACACACACATATCAAAGATATCTTAAAATTTCCATCAATAAATTTTGATGGAGAGATTCTTAACACCAATTCATATTTCACACACAAACCTTGAATTGGGATTTCCCCAGACAATAGATCACTAAACATCCTATTAACATTTGCACTATGTATTTTGCTAAATGATTTAAATTGATTAACAATATTTTTTGCTTCTCCATGAAGTGGTTTTAACCTCTCCTTTTTGACTTGGTACACATCTTTCATCTAGTTGAAAAAAAGTTCAAACTTGGTGAAGACTACAATTCCATTGGATCCATACTCCCTAGCTATTCCTAAGCCTTCTATAATATGTCATCAGCTACTACACTGAATTTCTTGAATATGCCTATAATATGACCTTGTAATCTATTTTTTTAGGACAAATGGATAAATTAGAAGAAGACTTGGATACAAATATAATATGCTTCATTGTTTTTTTCATTCTAGGTACATTCCTTTTCCTTTGGAGGACTTTGTTCGTCACAATATTGCATAGCACATAAGTAATCACTGCTTGCTTTGGATTGGGATAACAAGAAACTTCTATGCACAATGTCCATTTTTCAACCATGATTACTGGGTTTTCTGATCCCTGTAAAAAAAAAAAAATCAATAAATTAATAATATATCTATTTATTTCAAATGCCTTAGTTTATGGGTGAATGATGAAAAATAAATATATATTGTGATTGAATGATGGAATACTACAAGGATTTAGCCTATAATTTTAGATCTGAAACTTGGATATGATGATTAACAACAACAAAGAAATATGACAAGGTCAAAACATGATAGGAAGAAATCATTATATGGAATATTGTGGGTGCATCGAGTTTGGTATGCAAAATGGATCGTTGGGAATTCTTCCCCAAGGTTTCCTTAGATGCATATCAGATTCTAATGTGTATATGTTGAGTCATATTTGATTTTCTAGTGTTGATAGTTCTATATATAGAAGCTTACTCGTTATAGGCAAGGATAGAAAGTGTGATATATTACCTCCTAAGGGGTAAATACTTGAAGAGCCACCCCAAAAGGGTATGTTATTGAAATAATTATAATTTATTTACTTACAAGGGTATGTTATTGAAATAATTGGAATTTCTTTACTTACATACTTACATATGATGTTCATGTCTAGTTGAATACATCAAAATAGGAGGTAATTAAATGATATTGAGGAATGGAAGATCAATGCTCTAATCTCCCTCTCAAAATTTAATTGGAAAGGAAATGTACCATTCTGAATATTAATCTGTCAATTCAATGATTAGAAATGTGATATATTAAAATTCAATTAGAAAGGAAATGTACCATTATGAAAATTAATCTATCAATTCAATGATTAGAGATGTGATATACGGCTTGAGTTCACGGATGGATGGATGTGCATGTCAAACAAACTTTTCTACACATGTGTTTGTTTTTGGATGTGAAGAATTTGATGATTTATATATCAACAACGATTTCAAAAACTACGTTTAATGGCTTGTATATGGCTTATATATATATATATATATATATATATATGTATGTATATATATATATATATATATGTATGTATATGACCATGAACAAAGAAGTCTTGAAACAAATTTATGATGTTAATTACGCAATGGACATTTGAATAGGACATAAAAAATAACAAGAACAAAGGGTGGGAAATGCTCTATTACGCCGGGACAATTCAATGATTAGAGATGTGATATATTAAAATTCAATTGGAAAGGAATTGTACCATTCTGAAAATTAATCTGTCAATTAAATGATTAGAGATGTGATATATGGCTTGAGTTCAGGGATGGATGGATGTATATGTCAAACAATTTTTGCTGCATATGTAGTTGTTTTTGGATGTGAAGAATTTGATGATTTATATATCAACAATGATTTCAACAACTGTGTTTAATGGCTTATATATATATATATATATATATATATATATATATATATATATATATATATATATATATATATATATATATATATCTATCTATCACTTTAAAGGAAATTAGTGAATTCCAAGAGAGCTCAGATTTCGTACACTTAAGGTACTCACGGTAGTACAAAGAAAGATTCAGATGTCCATGAACGAATAAGTCTTTAAACACAATTATGAAGTTAATTATATACTAAAAATTTGAATAGAACATAAAAAATAACAATAACAAAGGGTGGACATTGCTCTGTTACACCGAGACAATTTAGTCCTTAGGCCGAACTGCGAGGATAGCAGCCAAGAACCGGCCTTGGCCTAATGATTCTAAAATAGGGGTATTCATTAATAAGTCTAAGCCATGTTGGAAACATTAACATAATAATTTACAAGAAAATTTCCTGAAATAAAAAAAAGAGACCGAAGAACTCTGTGTGTGTTCGAAAATAGTATGTATACAGTTAATAATAAAGTTAAAATATAGGAGACTATAAATTTAGTCAATGAAAGAAAGAATAAGAGTAAAGAACTAAAAGCTATTAATTGGAATCTGTATTAGTGAACTGTAATGACCATTTTCATGTTATTTCAACAAGTAACCATTTAATATACCAATGTTAAAATTGGAAACAAGAAACATTGAAAATGGAATCCAGAAATGGCACTATAAGGGGCTTCTGATTTAAATTTCCCTTAATTACATTAGAAAAAAAATTGTAATTTCATCTCATGACAACTTGTATTAGTTAACTGAGTGATGAAGACTTGGTTAGCTTAGTAAATTCAAGTTAGAAGTCATAGAGGAGGCATGTAGAGTTCTCCCATGATTTTAATCAGTCCAGTTACAATTATTTGTGAGTTGTAATTAGTTAACTCAATTAATTGAGTTAAAATCAATTTAATTAGTTCTAACTAAGAGATGATTTAGTGATAGGTCAATATGATTTAATTCATATGAAGTGATCAATCAGTTAACTGATAATTCACTATAAATAGATGTTGTATGTCAATTCTAAGGAAGGCCTAGTTGGGTTTGAGGTAAAAGGGAAGATAAATATCAATTGTATAATTAGAAAATTGTGTAGGTCATGCATGAGATCATCGAGAAGGCTTGAAGTTATTGCGCAATCATTAATTGGTATTTTCATAATTAATAAGGGCTTAATTAGCCCAGGAATGCGTAAGAAAGGTAGGCAAGGAAGAGGCAAGGAAGAGGTTAGATATTGGACCAAACTTTCTTAGATTGGTGCCATATTCGAGCAGGATCAAAGTGAGACAGTCAGCAGAGTGAAAAATTTTCTGAGAGAGAGAAAAACATTTTATTGTTTCATGATATTAAATTTATGCAATATACGGATAGTGGGGTTTTGAGTTGTTTCTTTCCCTAGATACATCTTGTGTTGCGCGATTGATAATTTCTTTCTCTTACTTGATATGTGATTGTTCGATCGTATTTGGTTTCCACAAATTGTAGTAGTACATTACAAGATCAAATTGAATCCCATTTTTAGATTTTATACATGGTATCAAAGTACTAGGAATCATAATAGAAGAGAATAACCAAATTTTGTTTTGAACATGTACATCAAATTTGAAGATTTATTCTTCAGGACCAACAACAAATCAAGATTTTTTTCACTGGCTTGAGACTTGAATATTCCCTTGAGGGAAATTCAAATTACATAGCATGGAAAGACATGATGGAGGTAGTTCTCGAGGAAAACAGACTGAAGGATTTTATAGACAGTGATATTCCCTAGCCCGTAGTAACAAATTCTCAACTTATTGATGCATGGAAGAATAATGTAGCAAAGGTGAGAAGGATTTCATTAGAGGGAGTTCGAGACCATATTGTCTTGAGTCTCCACAGAAAGGAAAATCCATATTCTATGTGGAAGGCCTTAATAGATTTTTTTATAATAAAAACAATCATACGAATTTGGTGCTAAAGGACAAGCTTCGAAAGATCAAGATGGAGGATGGCGAGACGATACCAAAATACTTGATGAAGTTCATTCAACATGAAGATGAGCTTGGAAGTTTTGGTGTGACAATAGCCTAGGATGATTTGGTGAGCCTAACACTTATATGCCTTCACAAGGGGTGGCATAGCTACCAGGAATATGTGAATGGGAGGAAGGAGCTACCAGACTTGGCGTGATTGTGGTTTGACTTGGTACAAGAAGAGATAAGGCAAAGCACCAAAGATGGGAACTTCGACACAAACAAAGAAGAAATTTTTTCATTTGTCGGAAAAGGCAAGAAATCCAAGGGAAAGAAGTCCCAAGGTGAAGAGGGAAAGAGAGACTTGTCCAAGGTCAAGTGTTTTCACTATCACGAGTATAGGCACTATGCCATGAAATTTCCACAGAAGGAAAGCAAGAAGGAGCCTACGATTGCAACAGTGGGTGAAGCGCTAGCTTCACAGTTCGAGCTTGATTTTAATCTCATTGCATGCATGGACAACACTGTAAAGGGATGCATCTGGTATCTTGACAATGGTGCCTCGTTCCATATGACAAGGAATAAATATATCTTTAGTGACTTGGAGGAGAAGAAACTCCAACAGAACATAGAGTTTGGAGATGATGGGAGGTATAACATGACCGACATAGGTACAATTATTTTTCAGTGGGAGACTGGCTCCCATATCAGACTCAAAGATGTTTTGTATGTTCCATGACTAAAGACTAATCTTGTCCCCATAGCGGTATTGGAAGACCGTGGCTATGATGTGATATTTAGAAAAGGAAAGTTTTTCCTTAGAAACATTGCCACAGGATGGGTGAAACATATCAGTGTACGATTCAAGAACTTGTATGCTCTCGAGGTCAAAGATGCATGCTAAGCTTTGAGGAGAAAAGAAGACGGTCAGTGACTTGGTGGTTGAGAGGGAGCATAAATTACCTCTCAACTTGTAGCCTCAAAAGTAGTCTAAGAAGGTTGTGGATCAACCACAACTGGAGAAGCAGAGAGGAGACTGACGTAGAAATTTGAATAAATGATATGTTATCCACTGAGATTCTTCTGATCACACACTATTTTATCTTCATGCACGATACAAAATATCTTCTACCATTGATCATCACATTCGGAAATAAAATCAATTGCATGCACACATTAAAACCATAAAAATTCACACATATGAACACAGTATGTAATGGGAAAGCTTAAAGCTGAAAACCCCAAACTATCTGTATATTATATATGTCATAGAGATCATGTAACAATCATCATACAAAGCTCCTCACAAGCTCTCAGTATAATCTCCACTTGCTACACACTAATTAGGCTAGATCTAGCAAAACACATGCTCCAATCTCTGCCACTTGATAGCCTGCCTCTACTGCGCAATCCCTGCTGAATAATGCCTCTTGATGAGAATGAATTACCCCAGCCTTGCTCATGCAGTATTTATAGGCATCTCTACTAAGTGTTGGATGCAAACCATGCATCACTTATAGTCACAACTGATAGTCACACTTGTCACCCATTCCCCGCATCGGTCTCCACCGAAACTCGTTCATGCAATGAATTTAACCTATATTCTTTAGTTGATTAATGAGTTTATAATTATTGAATTAATTAATAATTAATTCACACCACTCTCACTAATTGTATCAATCGCTAAACTAGATACAAATAGCTCAACTATGTTTAGATTAGTTAAACTCGATACCAACCCACTAATCTCTCAATCAACTAACTCCACCAAAACTGTCACATGAGTTCTAACTCAAGCATCCATGCTCCAAGTAATAGCTCCACATAACCCTCAAGAATAGCGACCTCCTTCACATACCTCCGTGCTACATCTCGGCACTTAATCGAAGTGCTCCAAGAGAATAAGATAATGTTTAGAGTCCAAATATTATTAAGAGCTAATAATATTCGACATATCTATTTTTAGACTAGCAATCTAAAAATAGATTCCGCCCAATATGTCTAAAAATAGAAATCCATCTATTTTTTCCAACTTCACCAACCATCCCGCAACTTATAGAACATGATCCATATGTCTAAAAATAGACTTTGCAACAAAAATCACCTGTGTTGCCCCCACCTAGTTTAGGTGATCACTTTCCAACTAGGATCAGGAATGATGTTTCAGGATGCCTCCTTCATTGTTTCTTGTTGCAATTTTCAACACTCCCTCTCAACAAGAAAGTACTGTCTTTGCATGTGACATGCAACTCCATGCATTTGCTGCACCTCCACAGCAGTAATCCCAGCAGCTCAACCTCAAACTAATATATTCTCAAACCCAACACTATACTGTGCCTGATTTACTGGCCAACTGCATATGTCAGAACCCACTTTCTGCTATGAACTTTCAGAACCCATACCCACTGCTGTTAACCCTGATCTGTGTCTTATTCTACACTGCCACTTTGATCTGCCTGCATCAATCCAACTGATCATGCTACTGCTGCACTGTGGGCACCTCGTAGCCAGGTTCAATTCATGAGATCCACACCATCTCCATGAATCTTGCCCAGAAATCTCCTCTTGGGATTACTCATGCATGTCGCCCCACCTCTCACCTGGTGGTATAGCTGCATGCACTCCCTCTGCCCATCTGGCATGAAATTTCTCTACATGAGTGGTTTCTTCCACTCCATGATCCTCTTGTGGCTGCTCCACATCCCGAGGTTCACTTTCACCTGCATGCAAAACTTGCTCCCTCTCAAGCATCAATTGCATGTCTTTCTTGCACTTCCCAACAGTAGGAAGCTCCGTAGAAATCCCATCTACTTCAAGTCTATAGAGATTCTTGGCTCAAATCCCAACCTTCTTGACTTGTCCTTCTTCATCCACACTAACTCCTACACTCCCAAGCTCATCCCTGCAGTGGACAAACTTTTTCAAGTATACCGGAATAGTGTCATTCTTCTCCATTTTTATTTTCCTGAGTTTATCCTTGAGCGCCAACTTCCTCTGGTCACTCTTGCTTTGGAACAAATCTGTCAAATATTTCCACATCAAGAATGGAGACCTACCATGTAAGGCTTATACTTCATGTGATCCTCACACTTCCATGTATCCTTCTTTAAGGCAAGGCTTAAGTGCAAGTGCATTTATTAGAAACTCCATTTGGCACCGCATCTATGAACTCCTTCAACCCATTGTCATTCAGAACCACCTCCATCTTGTCCTTCCATGCAATATAATTCGATTTCCCTCAAGGGCATACTCAAATCGCAATCCGTTGAAAGACATCTCAACTTTGACACTAAGAAAACACTACTGCAAATTCGAATTCCACCAAATTTGAAACTTCAAACTTTCGCTGCAATGCTTTGCAATTGCTCAGTTGATCATATTTGCCTGATACATGACCATGTTGAATAATCATGTTATCCACCGGGATTCTCCCGATCACACACTATTTTATCTTCATGCACAATACAGAATCTCTTCTACCATTGATCATCACATGCGGAAATAAAATCAATTGCATGCACACATTAAAACCATAAAAATTCACACATATGAACACAGTATGTAATGGGAAAGCTTAAAGCTGAAAACCCCAAACTATATTTATATTATATATGTCATAGAGATCATGTAACAATAATCATACAAAGCTCCTCACAAGCTCTCAATATAATCTCCACTTTCTACACACCAATCAGGCTAGATCTAGCAAAACACATGCTCCAATCTCTGCCACTTGATAGCCTGCCTCTACTGCGCAATCCCTGCTGAATAATGCCTCTTGATGATAATGAATTACCCCAGCCTTGCTCACGCAGTATTTATAGGCATATCTACTGATTGTTGGATGCAAACCATGCATCACTTATAGTCACAACTAATAGTCACACTTGCCCTTTCACCTATTTCTGCACTGGTCTCCAATGAAACTGTTCATGCACTGATTTTAACTGATGTATTATTTAGTTGATTAATGAGTTTATAATTAGTGAATTAATTAATAATTAATTCACACCACTCTCACTAGTGTATCAATCAGTTAGACTAGATACAACTAGCTCAACTATGTTTAACTCAGTTAAACTGAACACAACTCCATTGACTTCCTCAATCAACTCCACCAAACTCTCTCACATGAGTTCTAATTGAAGTATCCATGCAATAGCTCCAGGATAAGCACCCTCGTGAATTAGCCGTAATTCCTTCACAACTCCCTCGTGCCACACATCTGTGCACTTAACTGAAGTGCTCCAAGAGAATAAGATAATGTTTAGATTCCAAATATTATTAAGAGCTAATAATATTCGACATATCTATTTTTAGACTAGCAATCTAAAAATAGATTCCACCCAATATGTCTAAAAATAGAAATCCATCTATTTTTCCAACTTCACCAACCATCCCGCAACTTATAGAACATGATCCATATGTCTAAAAATAGACATAGTCTAAAAATAGACTTTGCAACAAAAATCACCTGTGTGGCCCCCACCTAGTTTAGGTGATCACTTTCCAACTAAATTCAGGAATGATGTTTCAGGATGCCTCCTTCACTGTTTCTTGTTGCAATATTCAACAACTGAGTGGAGGAATCCACTCAAGAAGACACCTAAAGTAGGGGGAAATTTCAAGCCAGATGGGTAGAGGGAGCACATGCAGCCATACCTCTAGGAGAGAGGTGGGGTGATGTTAATTCATAATCCCAAGAGAATAAATTTTGGGCAGGGTCCATTGAGATGGCATGTCTCATGGATAAGACTTGGTTAAGGGGGGGCCCACAGTACATAGTAGCAGGAAGGACCAATAACGATTGGTGCAGTAATATGTTAGAAAGAAAAAAATCAGAGTGACAAATGTTAGATACTGGAGAGCAGATTAGAGTTGGAAACAGTGCAGGGAGCACAAATGAAGAGTCAGCAGCAGCGCAAAGTTTTCAGTAGACAATGTAGTAACTAGTAGCAGTAAGAGACTCTAATGACAAATGCATCATAATGTTTCAATTTTTGGAGGCTATTTAGTTTCAGGAGTTGCAGGAGCAAACAAAACTAGAGAAGTGTTACATGCAGAACATTCCAATGGTACTATATTGAGATAGATTGAATTTATTTCTTGTTGAGAGGGAGCGTTAAAATTGGTAACAAGAAACATTGAAAATGGAATCCAGAAATGGAACCGAGAAAATGGCACCATAAGGAGGTTTCTGATTTAATTTTCCCTTAATTAAATTGGAATAAAAATTGTAATTTCATCTCATGAAAACTTGTATTAGTTAACTGAATCATGAAGACTTAGTTAGCTTAGTAAATTTGAGTTAGAGGTCAGAGAGGAGGCATGTAGAGTTTTCCCATGATTTTAGGGGGTCCAGTTACAATTATTTGTGAGTTGTAATTAGTTAACCCAATTAATTGAGTTAAAATCAGTTTAACTAGTTCAAACTGAGAGATGAGCTTGTGATAGGTCTAGTGAATTAAATCTGATTTATTTCACATGCAGTGATCAATCAGTTAATTGATAATTCACTATAAACAACTGTTGCATGTTAGTTCTAAGGAAGGCCTAGTTGAGTTTGTAGAAATTATACAATATGCATGTATATCTTGGATTCACCCGATCTAACAATATGCTAAAGTTAAATATTGAATCTCTTCTACAAATCTTTGTGGAATTAAAAACACAATTGCCAATTACATGAGCATGAAGAAATATCAATCACACACAACACAGATAATTTCTCGAGAAAATCTTATAGCTAAAAACCCCACTATCTTCTATTGTATATTATATCATGGATCATGAAACAATTACATACAAAACTCTTCTCACAAGAGCTCTCAGTACATCAGCTAATTGTCTCACACTGTCATACAAAAATTTGCATGTTCCTTAGCCAATTTACTATCTCCAGACAACCTGCCTCCATTGCACAATCCTTGATGGTAAAGAACCATGAATAATGGATGCCTTGCCTGCCTTGACTGCGTAAATATCATGGGCTCATACAATGTGTGCGTGCTTGCATGTGTGCAAGCGGATAATTTCACAACTGATAGTTATCTTCCCTTTCACCTATAACTCAACTGGGTCTCCACTGGATATGACATACATGCAGTTAATAGTAGTAAAAACATCAGTTGCATGTTAGATCACTATATGTGAATTAATTAATATTTAATTCACTTGATCTCTCACTAGTGTATCTATAGTTACAACTAGCACAACTGGCTTTAAATCACTTAACTGAGTTACACTTATTTACAACTTGCACAACTCATGCACCACTGCACTTCCAACTATGTTACAACTAGAATCACTCAGTTACAACTCAAGTCACTCTGCATGTCCCACCAACCAACCTCTTAACTCAAAATTCACTTAGCTAACTGATTTGACACTTCAGTTAACTATTTTCAAGTCCACATTGAGAATAGATTATAGTTTAGTGTCCATCTATATTAAGGGATAATAAAAATAGACATTCACCTAAAAATATCTTGTGTGGGCCCCACCCTAGTGTAGGTGCTTAATTTTCACTAGGATCATGGATGTTGTTTCCGGATGTCAATTTCACTGTTTCTTATTGCAAAATTCAACACTCCCTCTCAACAAGAAAGGAATTCCCTTGCATGCGACATGCAACATGCAGCTCATGCATGCAACACTTCTCTAGTGTTTCTCGCACATGCAACTCTTGCATGCAACACTTCGCTAGTGTTTATCACACATGAAACCTTTGCATGCAACACTTCCGAAACTGAATAGCCTCCAAACAACTGAATTAGTATAATGCATCTGTCATCAAAGTCTTCTAACTTGCTGCTAGCTACTACACATGTCTACTGGATCCTCTATGCTGCTTACACTTGCATCCATGCACTCTGCACTTGCTGCCAACTCTGATTTGCACTCCATTATATGAAACTGTCACTTTGATTTCATGTCCTCACGATATCTGACTGCATCAATCCAAATGATCTTTCTACTGCCCCTCTATGGGATCCTAGTATCCAGCTTCGATTCATGAGATCCACACCATTTCAATGAATCCTACCCAAAACTTCTTCTTGGGATTATTCATGCATGTCGCCCCACCTCTCACCTGGTGGTATAGTTGCATGCACTCCCTCTACCCATCTAGCTCAAAATTTCTCTGCATTAGTGGTTGCTCCCACTCCATGATCCTCTGCATGTGGCTGCTCCACATCTTGAGGTTCACTCTTACCTGCATGCAAATCCAGCTCCCTCTCAAGGGTCAATTGCATGAATTTCTCACACTTCCCAATGGTAGGAAGCTATGTAGAAATCACATCTACATCAAGTCTATAGAGATTCTTAACTCAAATCCCAATCTTCTTGGCCTGCCCTATTTCTTTGTGTCGCAGTAAAACTTTTCCTTCACTCAAAACAACATCATAGCCTCTATCCTCTAACATTGCAATTGAGACTAAATTTTTCTTCAAGCTTGGTACATGCATTACATTTTTTAATTGAAAGAGTTTACTTGAAACCATCTGAAAGGTAATGGTACCAATCCCGGTAGCAATGTACCATTTTTCATCGCCCATTTCAATATGCATCTAGAGATCCTTCTCCTCCAAGTCACTGAAAAGTTTCTTGTCTCCCGTCATGTGAAAGGAAGCACCATTATCCAAGTACCACCCTGATCCCAATGCACTTGACACCATGCATGCGATCAATGAGAAGTCAAGCTCAAATTTCAAGGCAAGGGCCTCACTAGCTTCATATCCAGAAGCCTTCTTGTTCTTCTTCTTTTGTGGACAGTTTGTGGTAATATGTCAATGCTTGTGACAATGAAAACACTTCACTTTGGACATGTTGTGCTCCTTGCCATCTTCACTGGCCTCATATTTAGAATGGAATTTATTCCCCTTACCCTTCTTCGCCTTGGCAATGAAATCACAATCCTCTTCATCATCATGCTTTGATGAAGAGCCAGCTCTAGTGTTCCACCTAAACTCCTCCTACACCATATCCAACCACAGTCGTTCCCAATCCGACAATTTTTCCCATCTGTTGACATAGCCTTCATAACTGTACCAACTCTTGGGAAGTCCTAGGAGAGCCAAACTCACCAAATCATCATCAGCGACAGTTATTACTACATTCCCAAGTTCACCTCGACATTGGACAAACTTTGTTAAGTATAACATAATAGTGTCGTTCTTTTCCATCTTGATCTTCCTGAGTGTATCTTTGAGTGCCAATTTCCTATGGTCGTTTCTGCTTTGTAATAAATCCGTCAAAGCCTTCCACATAGAATATGGTGTACCTTTCCCATGGAGGATTGAGACAATGTGGTCTTGTACTCCCTCCAACAGGATCTTCCTCGCCCTTGCCACTTTCTTTTTCCATGCATCAAGATTTGCAACATCTGTCTTAGGAACATATTTTTCAATGAATTCCTTTAAGCCATTGTCTTCGAGTACTGCCTCCATCCTATCCTTCCAAGCAATGTAGTTCAAGCTGCCCTCGACTGCATACTCTAACCTCAAGCCATTGAAAGCCATTTCAATCTTGAATCAATTGTAGCACCAAGAAAGTCTTTCTGCAAGTTCAAATTCTTTCCAACCACAAACTCAGCTCCTGCTTCACTTTTGCAATTTCCTGTGCTCTAATACCATGTATAAATTATACAAAAATATGTATATATTGGATTCAATCAAGCTAAAAATATGCTATATTTAAATATTAAATCGCTTCTACAAATCTTTGCGGAATGAAAAACACAATTGCCAATTACATAAGCATGAAGAAAGATCAATCACACACAACACAGATAATTTCCCGGGGAAAGCTTACAAATAAAAACCCCACTATCTTCTATTGTATATTATATCATGGATCATGAAACAATCACATACAAAACTCTTCTCACAAGAGCTCTCAGTACATCAGCTAATTGTCTCACACTGTCATACAAAAATTTGCAAGTTCCTTAGCCAATTTAATATCTCCAGAAAACCTGCCTCCACTGCGCAATCCCTGATGGTAAAGAACCCTGAATAATGGATGCCTTACCTACCTTGACTGTTTAAATATCATGGGCTCATCCAATTTGTGTGTGCTTGCATGTGTGCAAGAAGATAATGTCACAACTGATAGTTATCTCCCCTTTCACCTAGAACTCAACTGGGTCTCCACCGGATCTGACATGAGTGCAGTTAATAATAGTAAAAAAAACAATTGCATGTGAGATCACTACATGTGAATTAGTTAATATTAATTCACTTGATCTCTCACTAGTGTATCTGCAGTTACAACTAGCACAACTGACTTTAACACACTTAACTGAGTTAAACTGATTTACAACTTGCACAACTCATGCACCACTGCACTTCCAACTCTGTTACAACTAGAATCACTTAGTTACAACTCAAGTCACTCTGCATGTCCCACCAAACAACCTCTTAACTCAAAATTCACTTAGCTAACTGATTTTCCACTTCAGTTAACTATTTTCAAGTCCACATTGAGAATAGATTATAGTTTAGTGTCCATCTATATTAAGGGATAATAAAAATAGACATTCACCTAAAAATAGCCTGTGTGGGCCCCAGCCTAGTGTAGGTGCTTAATTTTCACTAGGATCATGGATGTTATTTCCAGATGCCAATTTCATTGTTTCTTGTTGCAAACTTCAACAGAGTTTGACGTTAAATGGAATATAACTATCGATTGTATAATTATAAAATTGTACAAGTCAAGCATGAGGTCATCGGGAAGGCTTGAAGGGATTGCACAATCATTAATTGGGATTTTCCAAATTAATAGGGGCTCAATTAGCCCAGGAATGTGTAAGCAAGGTAGGTCAGGCATAGGAAAGAAAGAGGTTAAATAATGGACCAAAATTTCTTAGATCGGTGCCAGATTCGAGCAGGATCAGAGTGAGACAGTCGACATAGTGCATGAGTTTCTCAGAGAGAGAAAAGCATTGTATTGTTTCATGATCTTGAATTTATGAAATATATAGGTAGCAAGGTTTTGATCAGTTTCTTTCCCCAGATACGTCTTGTGTTGTGCGATAGATAAATTCTTTCTCTTACTTGTTATGTGATTGTGCGATCATATTTGGTTTCCGCAAATTGTAGAAGGATTCAATATTTTGTTTTAGTACATTACAATATCAGATTGAATCTAGTTGTTAGATTTTATACAACCAAGAAATCATTTTTTATGAGCATTAAAAAGAAATAATAATATTAGCCTGCGCGAAGCCCTAAATATATTTTTCCAAGTATATAGAATGCAAGTCGATAAGTTTTAGCGCTTTTTCAAGAGAAATAATTTTACCGAATGCATACTCTCTAAGCAAAATACAACGCTAATCTTCCAAACTGAATCAATTCAAGAAATAGAATATAGGCCAGAAAAAATGACTTGAGATAAAAGATATATATATATATATATATATATATATATATATATATATATATATATATATATATAGGTTTATTTGAGACTAGCATGGAAACTAATGACTTTGCTCTTTATTATTATATTAATCCTATTATAAGTAAACAATATACTGTAACGCAATTTCAGGATCATCTTCTATGTTCTCCTTTAGAATTTATACATGTGATCGATAGTTTCATCAATAAATTATAAATTATGATGTTATGATTTGGGTCTATATAAAATTACGCTTTAAATGCATATGTGACATATTATTTACACTGAGGGTGCATGTAGACTTGTTATCATTGGCATTCTTCCCTTTGGTTACTTTGCATAAGTTGATGGGAAACACTTGAAATGGAGAATATAATTATGTTTTTATCTCTTTCAATCAGAAGATTGTATTCTTATTATAAAGAATGATTCCCACACTTCCTGCCCTTATAATGAATTTATTGAAATATATGAGAAGTTGTTTGACATCATATAAAATCCCAGTGCATATGGTAATATTCTGCATTTCGGGTTGCTTGCCTTTCCATTTCTCTTCAATAATTTTAATCGTAAGCTTATTTTGCAAAGTTTTTTCAATATATCGTTCCACTTTCTATAAAAAAATGTATATCTAAAAACTTCCCAAGGATATTCATACTCATCTCATAGTGAACGATAAATAATTCTTGAGACTATCCCTTACTTAATAATCTCAAACTAACTAGAGACTTCTGATTCTAGTTGATATATATATATATATATATATATATATATATATATATATATAAACATGATTTATAGTTGATAGATATATATTAAATATTAAAATGAAAGTAGAGCAAGAAAGACAATTTCAGGATCAATTTCTATGTTCTCCTTCAGAATTTATACATGTGATCGATAGTTTCATCAAGAAATTATAAATTATGGTGTTAGGAATTTATTGATTTTAGGAGCTGGGTATATATAAAATCATTGTTTAAATGCATATGTGACATATTATTTACACTAAGGGTGCATGCAGACTTGTCAACATTGGCATTCCTCCCTTTGGTTACTCTGCATAAGTTGATGGGAAAAACTTGCAATGACAACTATAATGACATTTTTGTCTCTTTCAATTAGAAGATTGTATTCTCATTATAGAGGATGATTCCCAATTTTCCTAGCCTTATAATGAATTTATTGACATATATGAGGAGTTGTTTGACATCATATAGCATAGGAGTGCATATGGTAATATTCTGCATTATGGGTTACTTTCCTTTCCCTTTCTCTTCAATAATTTTAATTGTAAACTTATTTTGCAAAGTTTTTTCAATATCTCCTTCCACTTTATATAAAAAAAAATTATATCTAAAAAAATTCTCAAGGATATTCATACTCGTCTCATAGTTCGATAAATAATTCTTGAGACTATCCCTGACTTAATAATCCCAATCTAACTAGAGACTTCTAATTCTAGTTGATATATAAATATGAAATATTGACATGATTTATAGATATATATATGAAATATTAACATGATTTCTAGTTGATAGATATATATTAAATATTAAAAAGAAGGTAGAGCAAGAAATATAATTTTAGGATCATCTTCTATTTTCTCCTTTGGAATTTATACATGTGATCGATAGTTTCATCAAGCATCTAATCGTGGCAAACCATATAGCTTGCCTGACATTTAGATTCGACTGGTTAAAAAAGTATCTCAATCCACTATGATCACTCATCAATGAAAACCTCCTGCCAAGAAGATAGTGCCTCCACATCTTCAGTGCATGAATGATCGTTTCCAACTCAAGATCACATGTTGGATAATTTTGCTCATGCTCATTCAGTTTCGATGGCTCGTATCATACTACCTATCCTTCTTGCATAAGGACTCCACCAAGTCCTCTCTTGCAAGCATCTATACACACCAAAAACTCTTGGTCCAAATCTGTAATCTTTAACACTAAAGCATTCGTCAACAATTTCTTCAACTATTAAAAACTTGCTACACATTCCTCTTTCCATTAAAATTTCTTACCTTGCCTCTGGCATGGCGTAATAGGATATGCAATCCAAGAGAAGTTCCTGATGAACCTCCTATAATAACCTGCTAGCCCCATAAATGATCTTACCTCATCCAAATTTCTAGGAGCTGCCCATTCCATGATATACCTTATCTTTTCTGGATCCACTACTCTGCCATCCTTGGAGAAAACATGCCCCAAGTAATGTACCTTTTTCTGAAAGAAATTGCATTTGATAAGCTTGGCATACATGATCCCTTAACAATCTCAATACTGCTGCTAAGTGTTCGACATGCTCTTCCTCATTCCTATAATATATCAAGATGTCATCAATGAATATAATAACGAACTTGTTAAGATAAGGACACAACACACTATTCATAAAACACATAAAGGTAGCTTGACATTAATCAAACCGAAAGGAACTACAATAAACTCATAATGCCCATACCTGGTCCTGAAATATTCCTTGTAAATTTCCTCTTCTTTGATGCGTACTTGATGATAGCTTGATCTCAAATCAATCTTTAAGAACACTACGGCTCGCTTCGATTGATCAAATAAGTCATCAATCCTTGGTAACGGATACCTACTTTTGATGGTAAACTTGTTCAACTGCCTATAATCAATGCATAGCCTGATATTACCATCCTTATTCTTTACAAACAACACTGTTGCACCCCAAGGCAATACGCTTTGCCTAATGTATCCATTCTCAGGCACTTCCTTCAATTTTAACTTTAAATATACTGGCTCTGGAGTGCTCATCCTATACGGTGCCTTTGATGTTGGTGCTGCTCCTAGTACCAACTCAATAGAAAAGTCTATTTCTATGTGAAGAAAAAACTATGAAATATCTTCTGGAAACACATCCCAAAACCTCTTTAAGATCAGGTACCTTTTTAATATCTCCGCATCCTCATACTCCTTACCATTATCACTAGAAATATGCCATAAAAATAACACACACCCTTTTTTGTGACTGCGCTTTTCCTACATAGCTATCACCATTCTGACTGATGTTGATTTCTTCTTACCCTGTAAGATTCTATGTTCTCCACTGTCATCCAAAATCTCAATAGACTTATCATAGCAGTCTACCTTTTTCCTATGAAGATATAGCCAGTACATACCCAAAAAAATAATATATTATCCCAACGTCAATATATTCAAATGTGATGATGTAGGCATACCATTCAATTCAAATGCACAAGCTCTTACCCAATGAGGAACTATTTTCTTCTTACCTGTAGCCAAATGCACTAACCAAGACTCTGCATGCACTTATTTATTCAAAGAAAACTTATCCACCAAGTCAGGTTTAACGTAACTATAATTAGATCAAGGTTCAATTAAAATAAAAACAACTTGATCACTCAACTTACTGTCAATATCAATGGTAGATGCCTAGTGATCTGCTTGCTTGTTATTCAACACTGCATAGATATGCGGAATGATCTTCCCAACATACCTAACTGTCTTCACAACCTGTGCATTGTATATCTGAGGCCTACCACCCTGATACTGTAGAAAATCTCTTGAGATGCTCCTTGAAACATACCCAACACCTGATACTATACCATCACCTCTATTCTGTTGCCATCCAAGTTGTGACCTATGTCCCTGTCTAACTATGTTGAACTTCTTGTAAGGAAAAACATTCTCTTTCTCACCTGCATCCCCAGGCCTTGTTCTTTTCAGTTGCCATTTACCTTTATCTTTAAATTTCCCTTTCCAACCTTGGTAAGATTTTGTCTTATGCTTTGAATACTCATAACAGTGCTTCAATTTCCCAATAACTTCCTCAACTGACTGAGGCTCATCATAATCAATACGATATCTAAATGCTAATGAAAATCCATTGACAAACCTCTAAAATTTATCCTTTTTGTCCTTAAGATATGGTACATACCTCAATAACTCTAGGAACTTGGCTGTACACTCCTCATCTATCATTGATCCCATTTTTAGCTCATAAAAATCCTTAATTTTGTTGTCATAGTACCTCTCTGACAAGTACTTCTTCCTGAAAAGTCTCTTGAATTCACGCCAGCTAAATTCTTCTGTTATGATGTCTTTGACCTTCTTCACATATTCCCACTAGATGTATGTTTTCCCTTTTAGGCTGAAGATAGCTACTATGGCCTTCATATTATCTGTGTAATCATGCAACTTAAAGAATTTATTAATACCAAGTAGCCATGCCTCTGAATCCTCTAGTTTCTTCAAATCTCCATCAAAGGCAGGTGGATTTACTTTCTTGAACTCTTCTGGAAAATATCCCTTATCACTCCTCCTGTAAGGATGATAATGATGATGATCATAGTGCCTGTCAGAACCAGAACTAGAATAAAACATGTTTCCATCACCTCTCCTATCCAGAGTATCCAAGAGCCTTCCATCTCTAATTGTTTCATCCCTATCCGACCTGTTGCCAACATGAGATATACTGCCATATGCCCCATTAGTCCTGTCCTCCTTCCCATGGTTGATCCGAAGTGGTCCCTCTCTCTACAATTCTGACAAACTCTGAAGGACTACTGCATTAAATTCTACTTGTTTCTCCCGTGCCTGAATGATCCTATCATTGTCTGCCTTGCAACTTCTTATTTCTGCCTTCAAGCTTCTCAATGTGTCTGCTAAGTCAGAATAATTCCCAACACTATGGTGCTCATCCGATCCATATGGGGAATATCGTCAAATGTAGTCTACCATCTTGCTATTCATCTTTGATATCTTCCTACAAGTATACCATGTCAGCTAAACCAAAACATATACATAATCAACATACCTCAGTATAGTCCAGGGGAGGATATCTCATCTGCAAGATCAATGAGATTAGCATGATACATGTATAATAATAATCATAACAGTAATAAACATCATTTGAACCATTATCTAGTTACCAATGCATTACCATATCGACCACATACCATGAACTCATGCATGAAAATTATCACTATGTCAATGCATGCAGAACACCATATAAACATTAACATGCATAACCGAGATACACTCATGAAAAACACATCGAATCAATGACATCATCAAATTTCAGATTGCGACATAACTGAAACCATGACCACCACCATGCATACACAACAAGCACATATACCATAAGCATACATAACACATATGCAACTGACATGTTTGCATGACCAACACACCACCCATCCAATCCAAGGGGTGAACCATGCTTTGATACCTCTTTGTAACACCATCCTCCCATATTTACCCAAGATTATCAGTCCACTGGGGTAAACATGTGACGAGAGGTTACTATGATTTGATTCAATCTCCCAAGTCACCTTAAGGAAGTGGAATCGACATAATACAACCAATTTGACCTTCCTCACATACTACATAACCTTCAGGAGACAACCAAACATTCTAGTGGTAAACCCCTGAGACAACTCATCATTTGACTAAATTAGACCCCCATCCGCTCCCATGACAAGCCTGCAAGATACTGAGGCCTTCCAGTCGCTCCCACAACAAGGCATGCCAATGACTGTGGACTTTCCCAGCTATTTCTGTGCCATCGACCCTATATTCTGTGTCACTTTTTCAGAGCCAGAACTCAGTCCTGGCCAGAACTTCATGAAAATTTTAGAGATGATGAATATCATGGGAACAAATATACTAATGTAAGCTTTGATACAAATACTTGATCTGACCCCTACTAGCCATGACAAGAATTTCGTCAAACATGTCACAATTATGTAATCTACAGGTCATAAAATCATATATGAGCATAAGGGTCTCATACTTATCTAATATTCGTAAAGAAGCATTGTTTCCTTATCACAATAGTTGCATTATCATCTATTGGGATATATATACATTTTAAATTCATTTTTTAATAAAAAATTGATGAGAGCCATACACCAAGATGTCTATTATGAAACATACTCATAACCAACATATTACCAACATAAATAACAAGGATATAACAACCATAAAATCCACATATAATCCAGTACATTTACCCATAAAATACCAAGGATAATAAGCTCTTATTAATGAATGCAAAATCCAACTAGGTTTGGTACTTACATGAACCACCCGACCATATATTGGCTGAACCAAATATTTCTTTTAGCCAATCACCCCCATTCCATATTCCAAGCATGAATGTGGGACTAACAACAACACAAACCAGGGATTCCACGAGCTAGCCCACAATCCCCATGAGATCACTATGTCCAAAACCTCATCAATACAACTAGGCTTTACCGTAATCCCCACCAGATCACTATGCCCTAAAAAAGCATGGATGCATTCAGATCTCTCCACCTAAACAATGAGGAATTTTTTCGTCTCAACATCTCGTCTTTACTGTGTATCCTGACATTACCGGCCAAGGGATTCCTAGGCCTATGAGGTATCCACCCTCTGAGCTTTATCATGTATTCTTCCATTACCAGTCAAGGGATTCCTAGGCCTAAATAAGGGTACTCACCACTGAGCTTTACCATGTATCCCGCCATTCATCGGTCGAGGATTCCTAGGCTCAATCGAGGTGTTCACATCCAAAATTTACCGTGTATCCCATCCCGAGATTCCTAGGCCTTGTGAATAATCCCGAGACCACTCGAATCAGCTTCAAGTCCACCCAACAATCCAGCTCAACCAAATACAAGAGAACCCACCACACCATGGCTATCCGGAAATGATAAGTCTAGGATGAAGAACACTGCCACATCTAGAAAATCCCATGCCAATGATAGCCAAATCTAGCAAGGAAATCACATATGCAAATCAATACATGCAAGCAATCCCATTGTAGCCGCTTGATCCCACTCCTCCTTGCTTTATCTTTGCTTTCATTTTACTTATTTTTCCTTCCTTTGCCTTCTTGATCCAATGCTATAGTTATCCAAGAAAACTCTAAGTGTCCAAGAGTATTAGAGAGAGAGAATAAAGAGAGAGCTCCAAAAATGAACTGACAAAAAAGGGACTAACTGATCCTCATAAGCCTTTTTATTAAGGAGGCCTATATTTTCTTCAATTTTCCATTACTTTCCTTCATTTTCTTCCTCACATGAAACCTGTGACCTTTCACCTTCCTTTTCTCCTAATTTCCATTATTTTCATAAATAAATGCCAATTAATGCCACTTTGCCTTTCGAAAGCCTTTGCCAATTTCCTTAGCCATAATAAACCAAATGAACACCCACACTAGGATTTTTTCCCCAACATTAAGCTTGGAATAAGTGTCCCATAACCTTGTTTATTATTTTTCCATGATTAGCTTTATTTACATGGAATTTCGACCAGTGTTGTTACAGAAACACCCCCCCCCCCCTTGGGGGAACATCATTCTCGATGTTCTATGACACCTACAACCAAGAAGTCTATTGAAAGCAAAACATACTTCCCATGGAGCTTTATAAATTAACTCGTTGCATTATTTATAATGAACAACGTGCTAAGAATAAAACCAACATGACAACATAACAACATAATGACCATAACGACATGACACCCATACTGCTTATTGGAGCTTTATAAAAAGCTCATGGTGGTATTTACATCCATATACAGATGTACAGATAAAAAAAACATCACATCAAAACATATGCCAAAAACATTCACTCACATAGCGAGTAGAGAAGGATAGATAACCCGCATCTAATCCACCATCTCCCTTGTAGCTTCATCAGGCCCAAAGTGCTTCCACTACGCTTTAACTTGCTTGATATTTTGGTTATGGAGCATGAGCATCTTTCTTTACAAAATACACTGTGGTTGTGACTAGAATTATCCTTTTGGCTCCACCTGGAATACATACCAGTCAATCACATGATCAACATATTTAACATACTTCTTAAGTAATGACACATGGAAAAAATCGTGGAATTTCACTGTTGGAGGCAGTGCAAGTCGATAGGCTACTGGTCCAATCCTTTCAAGAATCTTGAAAGGTCCACAAAACTGAGGTGCCAACTTGGCACATGATACAATCCTCAAGGATCTCTTCTTGGGATTTATGCGCAAGTAAACCTACTCCCCAACCTATAACTCCTTAGACATCCTCTTATATTTTGCATAAATTTTATGGATGTACTATTTTTCCTTTAGATTCTTCTTGATTACCTACATTTCCTGTCCCATCACTTCCAACATATCTGGTCCTATCAACACCATGTTTACTGGATCACTCCAACTGATGGGAGTGTTGAAACTCCTCCCATACAATGCCTTAAACAAACTCATCCTCAGTGACCCATGGAAACCATTATTATAATATAAATCAACCAACGAAAGGTACTTCTCCCATATCCTCTGCTGATGCATCACATAGATCCTCAACTTGTCATCCAATATCCTATTGAACCTCTCTGTTTTTCCATCTTTCTGCAAATGATAAGTTGTGTTGAAGGCCAACTCTGTCCCTAAACCTACAAATAACTCCTTCCAAAACTTGGAAGTGAACTTAGCATCTCTATCTGATACAATATTTCGTGGAACACGATGTAACTTCACCACATCTCTGACGAATACCCGTGCCATATCATTAGATGAATACATAGACTTCACTAGAATGAAGTGTGCTACCTTTTTCAACCTATCCAACACAACCGTGATAGAATCATGCTGCCTAAATTTCCTTGGCAAACCTGTAATGTAAGTCCATGGAAATAAACTCCCACTTCCACTCTAGAATCATAATCGTATGTAGTAGTCCACATAGATTCTTTCATTCTAATTTTACTTGTTGATAATCCAAGAATCTAGCCACAAACTCTGCCACATCCTTCTTAATATTTGGCCAATGATAAAACTTCTTTATTGTTGTCAATGTCTTTTGATATCTTGGGTGACCTGAATACGGTTTCACATGAAACTATCACAAGATAGTCTTCTTGAGCTCATTGTTTTCTGGCACTTATATCTTGTCCCAAAATCCGATCAAACCATTTGTTGTGAGACGATGGTCCATATATTTATCACCTGTACCCTGCTATAATCTAGGCCTAAGCTCCATGTACCTTCCATCCTACTGTCCTACCTGTAAGATCCGATCCTGTAAGTATGTCACATAAGAACTCATAGGTTCTATATGATTCACATGTATCCTCCTTCTAAGAGCATCCACAACCCTATTCTCTTTACCCTTAATCTACCTAATCTCAAAGTCAAACTCACTAATTATGGAAGACCATCTAGCTTGCCTAGAACTCAAATTCGGCTGGTCAAACAAGTATCTCAATCCACTGTGATCACTCATCAATAAAAACCTCCTACCAAGAAGATAGTGCCTCCACATGTTCATTGCATGAATGATCATTGGAAACTCAAGATCATGTGTCGGATATTCTGCTCATGCACATTCAATTTCCGTGACCCATAACATATTACCTGTCCTCCCTGCATAAGGACTCCACCAAGTCCTCTCTTGCAAGCATATGTACACACCACAAACTCTTTGTTTAGATCTACAATCTTTAACACTGGATCATTTTTCAAAAACTACTTCAACTATTCAAAACTTGCTGCACATTCCTTTGTCCATTAA
Source organism: Pinus albicaulis (assembly GCA_034641835.2). Taxonomy (NCBI): domain Eukaryota; kingdom Viridiplantae; phylum Streptophyta; class Pinopsida; order Pinales; family Pinaceae; genus Pinus; species Pinus albicaulis. The sequence continues at coordinate 1,281,661,347 of CM076578.1, forward strand.
TTTTTCTTACCTTTCCTTTGCAGTGACATAATAGGATATGCAATCCAAGAGAAGTTCCTGATGAACATCCTATAGGAACCTGCTAGCCCCATAAATGATCTTACCTCATCCACATTTCTAGGAGCTGCCCATTCCATGATAGCCCTTATCTTTTTCGGATCCACCACTATGTCTTCCTTGGAGACAACATGCCCCATGTAATGTAACTCCGTCTGAAAGAAACTGCATTTGCTAAGATTGACATACAACTGATTCTCTCTTATCAATCTCAATACTGTTGCTAAGTGTTCGACATGATTTTCCTCATTATTAGATAATATAAATATGTCATCAATGAAAACAATAGAAAAATTGTTAAGATAATGATGCAACATACTATTCATCAATCACATAAAGGTAGTTGAAGCATTACTCAAACCGAAAGGAACTACAACAAACTCATAAAGCCCATACCTAGTCTTGAAATATGTCTTGTAAATGTCCTCTTCTGTGAGGCATACCTGATGATATCCTGATCTCAAATCAATCATCTATAACACTGCTACTCCTTCAACTGATCAAACAAGTCATCAATCCTTGGCAATGGATACCTATTGTTGATAGTCTCCTTGTTCAACTTCCTATAATAAAAAACACTGGTGCACCCCAAGGCGATACAATTGGCATAATGTATCCCTTTTAAAGCATTTCCTGCAATTGAAACTTTAACTCTACTAGCTCTGGAGTGCTCATCCTATACGGTGCCTTTAATGATGGTGTTTCCACTGGTACTAACTAAATAGAAAAGTCTACTTCCCTGTCAGGTGAAAAATTTGAAATCTTTGCTGGAAACCAATCCTAAAAATGTTGTAAGATTGGGTACCTTCTTAATATCTCAACATCCTCATCCTCCTTACATTTATCACTAGAAATATGCATTGCAAATAACACACACCCTTTCCTGTGATTGCACTTTTCATTTATAGCTATCACCATTATGACTGATGTTGCTTTCTTCTTACCCTGTAAGATTATATGTTCTCCATTTTCATCCAGACACTTGATAGCCTTATCATAACAATCTAGCTTATTCCTATGAAGATATTGCCACTCCATACCCAAAATCATACAATATGATCCCAACGAAAATATATTCAAATGTGTTGATGTAGGCATACCATTCAATTCAAACACACGAGTTCTTACCCAATGATGAATTATTTTCTTCGTACCTTTAACCAACTGCACTAACCAAGTCTCTACATGCACTTCTTTATTCAAATCACACTTATCTACCAAGTTAGGGTTAACATAACTATAATTAGATCCAGGATCAATCAAAATAGAAACAACTTGATCACAAAGCTTACCGTCCATCTCAATGATAGATTCCTAGTGATTTGCCTGCCTTTCGTCCTTTTCCCACCATGAGATATACTACCATATGCCCCATTAGTCTTTTCCTCCTACCCATGGCTGATCTGAAGTGGTCCCTATCTCTGCAATTCTGAAAAACTTTGAAGGATTACTGCATTAACTTCTACTTGTTTCTCTTGTGCATGAATGATACTATCATTGTCTGCCTTGAAAATTCTTATTTCTGCCTTTAAGCTTCTTAATGTGTATGCTAAGTCAGAAGAATTCCCAACAATATGCTTCTCATTTGATCCATAGGGATAATCTCGTGAACTGTAGTCTACCATCTTGCTAGTCATATTTGATATCTTCCTACAATTATTCCATTTCATCTAAACCAAAACATAAGCATAATCAACATACCTAAATATAGTTCAGGGGAGGATATATCATCTGCAAGATCAACCAGATTAGCACGATACATGTATAATCATAATCATAATATTAATAAACATCATTTCAACCATTATCCAGTTACCAATGCATGACCATACCGACCACATACCATGACCTCATGCATGACAATTATCACCATGTCAACTAATGTATAAAAACATATAAATATTAACATGCATAACTGATGAATAATCGACATACACTCATGAAAAACACATCCAATCAACGACGTCATCAACTTTCACACAATGACACAATTGCATCCATGACCACCACCATGCACACACAACAAGCACGTATACCACAAGCATAAAGAACACAGGTAACCGACATGTATGCATGACCAACACACCATACATCCAATCCAGGGGGTGAACCATGCTCTGATACCACTCTGTAACACCCTCCTCCCATATTTACCCAAGTTAACTGGTCCATTGGGGTAAACATGTGACGAGAGGCTAATATGATGTGATTCAACCTCCTAGGTCATCTTAAGGAAGTGGAAACGACATAACACAACCAATCTGACCTTCCTCACATATTACAGAACCTTTAGGAGCCAACCAACCCTTCTAGGTGGTCAACCCATGAGACAACTCATAATTTGACTGACATGGACTCTCAACCACTCCCATGATAAGCCCTGTAATTGACTGAGGCCTTCTAGTCACTCCCACAACAAGGCATGCCAACGACTGTGGAGTTTTCTATCTAGTTCTCTGCCAACGACCCCATATTCAGTGCCACTTTTCTTGGTCAAGACTCAAGCCACTACCTAGAACTTCATGAAAACTTCAGAGATGATAAATATCATGGGAACAAAGATACTAATGCAAACTTTGATACAAATAATTGATCTGAACCCTACTAGCCATGATAGGAATTTATTCAAACATGTTACAAATATGTAATCTATAGGTCATAAAATCAAATATTATCATAGAGGTCTCATACTTATCTGAGATTCGTAAAGAAGAATTATTTTCTTATCACAATAGCTGCCTTATCATCTATTAGAATATTTATACATTGTACATTCATTTTATAATCAAAACATGATGAGATCCATACACCAAGTTTTTCATGAAGCATACTCATAACCAACATATAACAACCAAAAATAACAAGGATATAACAACCATAAAATCCGCATATAATCCAATAAATTTACACATAAAATAGCAAGGAGAAGAAGCTCTTATAAATGAATGCAAAAGGGAACCAGGTTTGGGACTTCCACGTACCACCTGACCATAGATTGGCTGAACCAAATATTTCTTTCAACCAATCTCCCCCATGCCTTATTCCAAGCATGAATGTGGGACTAACAACAAAACCAACCAGGGTTTCCTCAGACTTTACAATAATCCCCGCTAGATCACTAGGCCTGAACCCTCATCAATACAACTAGGCTTTACCGTAATCCCTACTAGATCACTAGGACCTAAAAAAGCATGGATGCCTCCAGATATCTCCACCTAAACTGCGAGGAATTTTTCCTTCACAACCATTAATGGTCAAGGGATTCCTAGGTCTACGAGGTATCCACCCTCTACGATTTACCTTGTATCTTGCCCTTACCGGTCAAGGGATTCCTAGGCCCAGTCAAAGGTACTCACCATTAAGATTTACTGTGTATCCCGTCATTCACTAGTAAATTATTGCTAGTCTCAATTTAAGTGTTCACATCTAGGATTACGATGTATCCAATCCCGAGATTCCTAGGCCTTGTGAATAATCCTGAGAACACCCCACTTAGCTTTGAGTGCATCCGACAATCCAGCTAAACCAAATACAAGAGAACCCACCACACCATGGCTATCTGGAAATGGCATGGCTAGGATGAAGAACATTGTCTCTCCTGTAAAATCTCATGCCAATAACAACAATAGAAACAAATGCACACATACATGTACCATGCAGGCCAAATCTAGCAAGGAAATCACATATGCAAATCAATACCTGCAAGTAATCCTGCTATAGCCACTTGATCCTGCTCTTCCTTGCTTGAAATTTGCTTTCCTTTTCCTTATTTTTCCTTCCTTTGCCTTCTTGATCCAATTCTAGAGTGATCCATGAAAAATCTAAGTGTCCAAGAGTGTGTGAGAGTTTGAATAAAGAGAGAACTCCAAAACTGACCTGACAAAATAGGTACCAACTGATCTTCAGAAGCCTTTTTATCAAGGAGGTCTCTATTTTCTGTTAGGTCCCTATATCACTAGTATAGCCCCTTGTTATTGTTAGTGTAAACCCCTTATTGTTATTGTTGTACCCTTGTAACCCCCATTTTGTTATTATTGTGCCCTTAAATTATTATTGTTAGGTCGGCTAGGATTACATTGTGGCCCACTAGGATTACATTATGGCCCCATGGACTCCTATATATAGAAAGGAGGTTTTGTGAATTGTACCATCCAAGAATTGTTCATTTATGTAATGTATTGGAGGTTTCCCCCTCGAAGTGGCTCATTTCTAAGGCGTTTATATCTCTTTCTCTTTTTGAGTTGGTTACACAACATTTGGGCACGAGCTTGATTCTAGGTTTCGCCCACCAAACAAAGTCACTGTGGCATTCATGTGATAACGTTTTTTCTACGAAGTTTCAGAAGCTGAAATTTTTAGGGTGTGAAGCTGAAATCCCGAGGAAGATTTTCTAAATATTTCAGAGCTTGGTTTGCAATAGTTTCGGAGATATGATGTGTGGAAGTTAGGTCTTTTTTTGCTTCATAAACAAAGTTACTTCATTTTCTATTGTCACATAAAAATTTTCATGCTGAAGGTTCAGAATCTGAAATTGTATGGTTCAAAGCTGAAATCCCGAGAAAATTCGTCAAAAATTTCAGAGCTTAACGCTAATATTTTGGAGAAAGGATCCGTGGAAGGTGCTTTTTTCGTGCTCCTGAATTTCATCTCAAAGAGGTGATCGTGGGAAAAGTTCAATAACTCTCTCTCTGAATATTGGATTGGAGTGCCGTCAAAAGTGGTCGCAAGTACACGGCCTTTAGTTTCTTTGCTATCAATTTCAGAGACAAAGGACAAAACAGTGACACGTGGCAAGTCGTACAAGTTCGCTCTACCGAACCAGTCCAGAATTAGGTCATTGTGGGAGATTGGACACAAATTTGTCTTGGAGAATCCAAATCAGGTCAGACCTGTGGCATTTGAAAGAAGCTTCAGAGGGCTACTACAGGGCTGAATTTGAGATATCAAAGATTTTCAATTACAGAGATAATTCAATTTCAATATCGAGCTCCTAAAAGCTAGTAAAAGGTGTGTATTTTTTTTCTTCCGAATTACATAAGTCTTGTTTGAAGAATCAAGTTGAATTGATTCCAAGGGAAACTTGTAGAATAGATATCAATATTGGATTTTAAAATGGCCCCTAAAAGGAATTCAACACCCATTAAGCCTTCAGAAGGCTCTACTATGACTCATGAAGATGAAGAATTGCAACATGATCTATCAAAATTACAAGAGCAAATGCAACAGTTTTCACTCTCGCAAAGAGCAACCAAAAATGAAATGGAAGTTTTGAAGAAAGGCATGGAAGTGAAGATGGACGGTTTGAAGAAAGGCATGGAAGCTAAAATGGATGGCGTGGAAGCTAAGATGGATGGCGTGGAAGCTAAGATGGATGACATGAAAGACAACATGGAAAACATGAAGAGTGATCTAAAAGCATACATGGAAGGCTTCATGACAAGCTTAAAACCAGAAATGATTCCTAATGGCGGAAATATAGGAGAAGAACCTCCTGATGAGAACAAAATAAATGTTAATCATGATTTAATAAACTCGAATGTTGGCGGGAAGAACCACCATATTCCAAAAATGGATATGAGGAAGTTTGATGGAAAGGATCCTGTAACATGGATACTACAGATGGAGCAATATTTTTATCTCCATAACGTGCAAAACACACAAAAGGTATGCATTGCAACTTTACATTTAGAACAAAATACATTTGTATGGTATCGATGGCTTTGCTCCCGTAAAAAAATTGTCACTTGGTCAATTTTTACTGAGGAAATGATAGCACATTATGAGGATACAAAGAGCAACACCTTCTTTACCCAATTGATAAATCTCAAACAAAAGGGTTTAGTGGGGCAGCACATTGAGGACTTCCAAAAATTGAATATAAGGGTAACTGATCTTACAGAGGAACACAGGATTGATCTCTTCCTAGGCACTTTAAAGGATAACATCCAACATGAAGTTCGCGTTTGGAACCTGATTCATTGGAGAAGGCATTCAGGTTGGCAAGAAAAGTTGAATGTAAAATTATGGCGACAAGGAAGCCTACCACTCAATTCTATAAAGAAGGAAGTGTTGCTACGCCTAGATTTCCACAACCTACAAGGTTGACACCACAACAATTGGAAGAAAAAGAGCAAAAGGGCTTTGCTACAGTTGTGATAGCAAATACACTAAAGGTCATAAGTGTGCTGAGAAGAAATTATTTTACATAGATTGTGAAGAAGAAGAAGAAGAAAATGAACAAGAAGAGGATATACACCAAGAACCACCCCTAGAAGAAGAAGAAATGAATCCGACCATATCGTGTAATGCACTGGCAGGAATTACCACTCCTCAAACTCTCAAGATAGAAGGACATATAAAGAAGAAAAGGGTAATAGTGTTGATTGATTCAGGTAGCACCCATAATTTATTCATTATAAGGTAGCCAAGGAATTAAATTGTTTCCTATACCCAGCACCAGAATGTCAAGTGATGGTTGCAAATGGAGGAACTATAAATTGCTCTAGAAAATGCCATAATATCAAGCTAACCATGGGGGAATATGTATTGACTAGTCCAATGCTTTCCATTCCTATGGGAGGTGCTGATGTTGTACTAGGAGTACAATGGTTACAATCTGTGGGGACGGTAGCTTTTAATTTTCAAGAACTTTTCTTGAAATTTTTTTCAGAAGGAAAGGAAGTCGAATTACGGGGTATTGAAGGGAAGCCGTGAAGGATAATAAGCTCTAATGTCATGACAAAGCTTCTAAAGAAAGAACAACGAGGCGTAATTGCACAATTATGCTCACTAGAAGTTCCAACATCAAACTCATCTATTTCTGCAGATCTCCAACAAGTCTTGGACAATCATTCCAAGGTGTTTGAAACTCCCAAAGGACTCCCACCTATTCGTGATCATGATCATGCTATTCATTTGATTCCAGGAAGTGTTCCTCCAAACATCAGGCCCTATAGATATCCTTACTTCCAAAAGAGCGAAATTGAACGTATGATTGCAGAAATGTTAGAGGCGGGTATAATTCAACCTAGTCAAAGTTCTTTCTCTGCTCTTGTAGTATTGGTACACAAGAAGGATGGATCATGGCGCATGTGTCCAGATTATAGGGAGCTCATTAAGCTCACCATTAAAGATAAATTTCCCATTCCTGTGATTGATGAATTATTGGATGAATTACATGGAGCAATTTATTTTACCAAGTTGGATCTTCGTTCAGGATATCATCAAATTAGAATGAAGACTGAAGATATTCCAAAAATAGCATTTCGAATTCATGAGGGTCATTATGAATTTTTGGTCATGCCTTTTGGCCTTACCATGCACCTTCTACATTTCAAGGGTTGATGAATTCCATTTTCAAACCCTTCCTTAGAAAATTTGTGCTAGTATTTTTTGATGATATACTAATCTATAGCAGGTCTTGGAAGGATCATGTTGAATATGTTGACAGGGTGCTCAAACTATTGCAGGAGAAACAATTATATGCAAAAATATCCAAATGTTTCTTTGGAGTACAAGAGGTGGAATATCTGGGTCATATTGTATCTCACGAGGGTGTTAAAGTAGACCCCAACAAAATTAAAGCCATTAAGGAATGGAAAGTCCCCACAACCATAAAGCAGTTGCGAGGATTTCTCGGGTTAACAGGGTATTATCATAAGTTTGTTAAGAATTATGGGAGAATAGCAGCACCTCTAACAACATTATTGAAGAAAGATGCATTTTCATGGACTCCTGAAGCAACTAAGGCCTTTGAACATCTTAAAGAGGCAATGTGCCTAGCACCGGTCTTAGCTACGCCAGACTTCACAAAAACCTTTATTGTGGAATGAGATGCCTCAGGAAATGGAATTGGTGCAGTTTTAATGCAGGAAGGAAGACCCATTGCTTTTGAAAGTCGTCCAATCAAAGGAAAGTATTTACAGAAACCTATTTATGAGAAGAAAATGTTAGCAATACTACATGCACTAAAGAAATGGCGAATTTACCTAATGGGAAGACACTTCAAGGTGAAAACTGATCATGATAGTCTTAAACACTTTTTGGAACAAAGACTATCGTCAGAAGAACAGCAAAAATGGGTCACAAAGATGTTGGGTTATGACTTTGAAATAATCTACAAAAAAGGAAAGCCGAATGTTGTTGCAGAT
>CM076578.1:1281669653-1281763582 GCA_034641835.2 Pinus albicaulis
CGTATGATTGCAGAAATGTTAGAGGCGGGTATAATTCAACCTAGTCAAAGTTCTTTCTCTGCTCCTGTAGTATTGGTACACAAGAAGGATGGATCATGGCGAATGTGTCCAGATTATAGGGAGCTCAATAAACTCACCATTAAAGACAAATTTCCCATTCCTGTGATTGATGAATTATTGGATGAATTACATGGAGCAATTTATTTTACCAAGTTGGATCTTCGTTCGGGATATCATCAAATTAGAATGAAGACTGAAGATATTCCAAAAACAACATTTCGAACTCATGAGGGTCATTATGAATTTTTGGTCATACCTTTTGGCCTTACCAATGCACCTTCTACATTTCAAGGGTTGATGAATTCCATTTTCAAGCCCTTCCTTAGAAAATTTGTGCTAGTATTTTTTGATGATATACTAATCTACAGCAGGTCTTGGAAGGATCATGTTGAACATGTTGACAGGGTGCTCAAACTATTGCAGGAGAAACAATTATATGCAAAAAAATCCAAATGTTTCTTTGGAGTACAAGAGGTGGAACATCTGGGTCATATTGTATCTCACGAGGGTGTTAAAGTAGACCCTAACAAAATTAAAGCCATTAAGGAATGGAAAGTCCCCACAACCATAAAGAAGTTGCGAGGATTTCTCGGGTTAACAGGGTATTATCGCAAGTTTGTTAAGAATTATGGGAGAATAACGGCACCTCTAACAACATTATTGAAGAAAGATGCATTTTCATGGACTCCTGAAGCAACTAAGGCCTTTGAACATCTTAAAGAGGCAATGTGCCTAGCACCGGTCTTAGCTACGCCAGACTTCACAAAACCTTTATTGTGGAATGTGATGCCTCAGGAAATGGAATTGGTGCAGTTTTAATGCAGGAAGGAAGACCCATTGCTTTTGAAAGTCGTCCAATCAAAGGAAAGTATTTACAGAAACCTATTTATGAGAAGGAAATGTTAGCAATACCACATGCACTAAAGAAATGGAGAACTTACCTAATGGGAAGAAACTTCAAGGTAAAAACTGATCATGATAGTCTTAAACACTTTTTGGAACAAAGACTATCTTCAGAAGAGCAGCAAAAATGGGTCACAAAGATGTTGGGTTATGACTTTGAAATAATCTACAAAAAAGGAAAGCTTAATGTTGATGCAGATGCACTCTCAAGAAAGAATGAAGAGGTGGAAGCATTGCTTTGTGCCATTTCTATTATCCAACCAGATTGGATAACCAAAGCAAGAGATGAATGAAAGAAGGACAAAGATGTATGGACACTCATTCAAAAGTTGCAGCAAGATCCTAGTACATCTGATACATTTAGTTGGAAAAATGATTCCTTATGGTACAAAGATGGCTTATATCTTTGTAAGAATTCCCAACTAAAACAAAAGATTCTTCTGGAATTGCACACTTCTCCTTTAGGAGGACACTCAGGATTTTTAAAAACTTACCACAGGGTGAAGAAAGAATTTTTTTGGGATGGCCTTAAATCTGATATTCAAAAGTTTGTGGCGGAATGTTTGGTTTGCCGGCAGAATAAAGTGGAAACAATTAAGACCCCGGGACTTCTACAACCTTTATCCATTCCAAGTCAACGTTGGGAGGAGATTTCAATGGATTTTATCACGGGTTTACCTAAGTCCGAAGGAAAGAGTGTCATCATGGTGGTAGTTGATAGACTTACCAAGTATGCACACTTTTGTGCATTATCTCATCCATTTAAAGCAAGTACAGTTGCTACTACATTTATGGATAGAATTCAAAAGCTACATGGAAGCCCAAGGGTTATTGTGAGCGACAGAGATCCCATTTTTACTGGAAATTTTTGGACGAGTTATTTTCTTGTTTGGGTACTCAATTAGCTCATAGCTCATCTTATCATCCTCAATCTGATGGTCAAACTGAGATCGTAAATAAATGTTTGGAAGGATATCTTCGTTGTTTACTCTCAAGAAAGAATGAAGAGGTGGAAGCATTGCTTTGTGCCATTTCTATTATCCAACCAGATTGGATAACCCAAGCAAGAGATGAATGGAAGAAGGACAAAGATGTATGGACACTCATTCAAAAGTTGCAGCAAGATCCTAGTACATCTGATACATTTAGTTGGAAAAATGATTCCTTATGGTACAAAGATCGCTTATATCTTTGTAAGAATTCCCAACTAAAACAAAAGATTCTTCTGGAATTGCACACCTCTCCTTTAGGAGGACACTCAGGATTTTTAAAAACTTACCACAGGGTGAAGAAAGAATTTTTTTGGGATGGCCTTAAATCTGATATTTGAAAGTTTGTGGCGGAATGTTTGGTTTGCCAGCAGAATAAAGTGGAAACAATTAAGACCCCGGGACTTCTACAACCTTTATCCATTCCAAGTCAACGTTGGGAGGAGATTTCAATGGATTTTATCACAGGTTTACCTAAGTCCGAAGGAAAGAGTGTCATCATGGTGGTAGTTGATAGATTTACCAAGTATGCACACTTTTGTGCATTATCTCATCCATTTAAAGCAAGTACAGTTGCTACTACATTTATGGACAGAATTCAAAAGCTACATGGAAGCTCAAGGGTTATTGTGAGCGACAGAGATCCCATTTTTACAGGAAATTTTTGGATGGAGTTATTTTCTTGTTTGGGTACTCAATTAGCTCATAGCTCATCTTATCATCCTCAATCCGATGGTCAAACTGAGATAATAAATAAATGTTTGGAAGGATATCTTCGTTGTTTTGTATCTGATAAACAAACACAATGGGTCAAGTGGTTACCTCTCGCCGAATGGTGGTATAACACTTCCTTCCATACTGCAGCAAAAATGACCCCATTTATGGCACTTTATGGATATCACCCACTGTCAATCACATCATATTTAAGAGAAAATTCGATGTTTCAAGCAGTGGAAGATCACATCGAGCATCAACAAGAAGTTCTCCAACTCTTAAAGGATAACCCGAATTTGGCACAAAATCGAATGAAACAACAAGCAGATCAACATTGCAGCGAGAGAAGTTTTGATGTAGGAGACTGGGTATTTTTACGGCTACAACCATACAAACAAATGTCCCTCAAGCAAGCTAAGAAGGATAATAAATTATCGCCAAAGTACTATGGTCCTTACAAGGTGGTGCAAAAGATTGGTACTATGGCATACAAATTGGAGCTTCCTGCTTCTTCGCGAGTACATCCAGTTTTCCATGTTTCATGCTTAAAGAAGGTTATAGGTGAAAATCTTCCAGTTCAAACAGTATTGCCAGAACTTGATGGGGAAGGGAAAACCATATTGGAACCTGAAGCAGTCATGGAAAAAAGAACTCGACAACTACGGAATCGATCAATTTCAGAGTATCTCATCAAGTGGAAGAACTTACCCACTGAAGATTCTACATGGGAGGATGAGAATTTTATACAGAAGCACCCGGAGCTACTCAAGTGTTGAGAACAACACTTTTTTTGAAGGAGAGGGGCATGTTAGGTCTCTATATCACTAGTATAGTCCCTTATTATTGTTAGTGTAAACCCCTTATTGTTATTATTGTACCCTTGTAACCCCCATTTTGTTATTATTGTGCCCTTAAATTATTATTGTTAGGTCGGCTAGGATTACATCGTGGCCCACTAGGATTACATTATGGCCCCATGGACTCCTATATATAGAAAGGAGGTTTTGTGAATTGTATCATCCAAGAATTGTTCATTCATGTAATGTATTGGAGGTTGCCCCCTCGAAGTGGCTTATTTCTAAGGCGTTGATATCTCTTTTCTTCTCTTTTTGGAGTTGGTTACACAACATTTTCTTTAATTTTCCACTATTTTCCTTCATTTTCCTCCTCACTTGCAACCCGTGACATTTCACCTTCCTTTTCTCCTAATTTCCATTATTTTCATAAATAAATGCCAATTAATGCCACTTTTCCTTTCCAAAGCCTTTTCCATTGCCTTTTCCAATTTCCTTAGCCATTATAAACCAAATTAACACCCACACTTGGATATTTTTTCCAACATTCAACTTGGAATAAGTGTCCCATGACCTTGGTTACTATTTTGCGTTTATTAACTTTATTTACATGGAATTTTGACCAAGGCTGTTATAATATAATTGTCTAGGTTTATTTGGGTTTCTTCTGGTAACCCTTTTTGTAAATCTATTTCTACACATATTTTGGCATATGCAAAATTTCCATCTTTAGGTTCAACTTTATTTATGTATTTCCCAAGGGAATTTCCTATATTTTTAAATGTATCTCCATTCCAACAATAGAGAGGGAAATATAGTATCTTTACCTAGACTAGGATTGTTGAGGGTATATCCTTTTCAAGATTGAATTCCAAGTTCCATATATTTATGTATAATCCCCGACCCCCCATGAAATATGGCCCATTATTGAACATCAAATCTCTCTCTCACTTCTCTTTGAGTGCCCAAATACTGAAGGCTAGGGTTTGGTGTGCAGAGCTCTTAGAGGCTATCAAACTACGAGAGATCCAATTGTCTAATACATTCCAATAACTACACATACAATCTCCTCTCTCTATAGCTATGTGAGATAGGGATATCAATAATACAATGTGTACCCAATCCATTACAAGAAACATACAATAAACACATGCAGGTTAACATAAGTGAAGTGCTCCACTCCTAGGTACACATTTCATGCTTTAAGGTGATGCCACACACAATAATTACTCCAAGATGATGCAACTATATAATGTGTGTCTACACCCCTTTATCGCAAAGCCACAAGGACTAAATCACTGCTCCTAATCCATGTACTCCATTTCTTCCATAGCCTATGCATGAACATTGTCATATCCTAGGCTTTCACAAGCTAACTCCAAGCCTCAATCTAGGAATTTGATTAATCCTATGTTTTATAAGGCTCGATTCTCTCCCTCAAGACGCATAATGAGCCTCCTCCTAAATAGGAATTCTCAAAGTACATGAACCTCTCAATTTGGACACAATGAAGGATGTCCACCAAGTTGTTAGGATAACTCCAACAACCTAGGGAAGAATACCACATAAGAACCCAACTAATGTCAATAAAATCACTAATCAAGCTATATCCAATGAGAAAATATAACATGGACTATCTCACAAGTGAAAATCCATCCTTGACCATATGAGGGTTGAACATACGCCATGTACCCAAAACCCACGGAACAAACCTTAAAAAGCTCCAAGCTAGGAAGATTACCCTCTATACATTTCTTACCACTCTTGTTTTTTTGGGAGGTTTGCATGATAAATGCAATTAAAATATAATAGTTTAATTTTTTATGATTGTTACTTTAAGAATACCTTTATCCTTTGTAACATGGATCCTTTGGTAGATAATTAGGGGTTCCACTTCATTGTTAGTGGTAATGTTAAGTCCTCATGCTATCCTAATTATTATTTGTCAATAGGATTAAATAACACCCCCTTGCAAATGCCAACCCAATCATGGGATTTAATGTTGCACTTTTTAGTAGTAATTTTTTGTTCTCCATAAAGGGGGTTTTGTGTTTTCCTCCACCATTGTGTTTCATTGTGTCCAATGTTTGATTTTGTCTTAATATCTAGATTGTTTCCTTTCTTTTTTCAATGTGTTATTTTTGATAATTAGTTCTAATTTTCTAGGATAGAATTGATATTCTGTTTGTGCAAAATAAATTTTTGTCATTGATCCAAGAATAACTATAGCGCACAACCTCACATGCACTAGAGAGTGTTCATCCTCTCTATTGACCTTCTCTAACCAAACAAACCTTTTCACCCCAACACTAATGCACATAATACAATCACATGGTCCAAAGGTAGTTCACTTAGCAACATCTTGTTGTCTTTAATAGGAGGGGTAAAGCGGAAGTACCACATGGGGTTTAAGAGAACATCCCAAATCTCAACAATATTTGGCATAGAAAATAATGGGCATAACAAGTTCCACTATGTGCACACACACTTCAATATCCTATATGCATACACCTTTAGTAACCAAACAAATCTTTTCACCCCAACACTAATGCATACAACACGATCACATGGTCCAAATGTAGTTTGCTTCGCAACATCTTGTTGTATCTAGTAGGAGAGGTTAAGAGGAAGTAGCTCATAGGGTTTAGGAGAGCATCCCAAACCTCAACAATATTTGGCATAGAAAACAATTAGCTTAACAAGTTCCACCACGTGCATGCAAACTACAATAACATACATGCCACCACCTTTAGTAGCCCATGCCTACTATCTATAAGAACTTTTGCACACACTCAATATTCATGTGTGCACCAAGAATGCCAATTGTAGCCAAGACCAATAGGGAAAATCAACCAATTTTGTACACTACTATAGTCTTGCCAATAATAACACATGCCACACTATGAAACATTGATAATTTGTATATCAAAGTTCCTTAACGATGATATCTTAATCTTGTAATTGGAATTTATTCTTGCATATATTACTTATGATGAAGCAAAACAATAGAACACCTTTTCTTTCTCACATTCTCTTTCGTGGAGCATTATTCATAACTTGTACATAATAACACAAGGCCTTTTTGATGTTCTAAATTAATTGCTTTAGGTACATATGTTTTCCTTCATTCCTATTTAACTTTCCGTGTCCAAACTTAATTAGTGCAATATGTTTAAGTTATTGTTCAACTTGCATTTCAAAATTAGATTATTTGTATTTTAGAATGTCATAAAGGAGATTGAAAATTATATTAACCCAAGAAGAGATTGCTTGTTAGAAAATTATATATTACAGAGCAATGCAACACATAAAATATGCGGAAACACAAACACAGAAAACATATAAAACTAGAGAGACACAAATATACGTGGTTCACTCAGTTTGGGCTACGTCCACCTCGAACATCCAGTCCTTCCTTTCTATTATCCAACAAAATGAAGAGACACAACATACAACAAATCCGTTGTAATATCCTGTGTTCTCTCTCACAGTCTCCCTATCTGTTCCTCGCTCTGAGAATACACATACAATACACAGTCGCAATACAATCCCCTCATACAAAATGAGGGGTTGTCTTATAGGGCGAAAAACCCTAAATTAAACATAACTTCTACCGTCAAATCATCCGCCTAATGAACGGCCTAGATTGACTAGAAATTACAATACTTTTACAAGGCAATTTTACATACCCCTCCGCCCCCCCCCTCCAAGGCAACATTTAATTACGGGTGGCATTGTCGCCCCATTAAGAACATGGGTCCAACGTTGTGATACAAAATAAAGATGATAATCAAACTCCACACCCAACACTGCTCAATAGTTTTCCTTATTCCAAAAGACAAAAAAAAATTAATTAAAAGAAAAGAAAATAATATCACTAACATATTTAAATTAGGGTACTAAAAACTATATAAAAAATATTCCTATGATGCCTAGAGTTCATGAATTATTATTAAGTAAGGTTGAGGAATTTTGTTATACTCATAATTATTATGATTTATGTTCAGTATGCTTCCTTTTAAAACACTTTAATATATTGAATAATATATGTGTTTTCACAATTAATTATAATTATGATTTTTTTAAAATAATTTATTTAAATAATTTAAAAATGATTTACTCATTTTTTTTTATATAAAATATTTCAACGATTATGATTAACCATCAAAAACACATATTATTTAATATATTATATCACTTGCATAAAAATATACCAGTCAAAAATCTCAATAATAAACATATTAAAAACAATTCAGTTACTATCACAGGTAATGTAAATAATCCGGTCTCTGTTAATAGAAGGCACCGAGACAGAATTTTCACAATAACAAGTTATTGGAGCAAGTTGAACAAATAAAAAATTACAAATATATCATTGGGAAAAAAGTATAATGTAATTAAATAGTTTTTGAGTTTGGTCTTTTTCTCACTTTTTCTATTTACTTATCCATTATGAAGGTGTTAATGTTAAATATATGAGATCCACCAATAAAGCTTAGAAGTCTTATGAGCTCTCAATGCATTTTTCTTATAATGATAATGCAAACACGGTTTATTAAAACAAAATCATAATTGAATTTCAAGTATTTTATTTAATAATGTTTTATATCATATAAATAATAATGTTGTTGGTTTCTTTGATGTGAAGGCTTTTGATTAATGCTTCTGCATTCAAATCAATTCGAAAAAAATAATTCACATTGGATATGAATATTTTATTAAAACCTTTTGAAATAATTATATCATCAGGTCTTCTCACAAGAATCAACTATCTCCCAACGTGTATATAGGGGCTAGATCGAGGACTCCTCATGTAAGTTGGTTGTTTTTGTCTCTCCATTTTGTAGAGATTTGTGGTGATCCTTTTTGAATGGGTACTTGTTTTGGATTGTATTAGGGTTTTGTGTTTTTTTTAAATAGTGGATTGGTAAATTGGTAGGTAAGTAGGTGGGTTAGTTAAGGATTTATTGGTTTGAAATAGGAAAATAAAGTTAGTTTATTTTAAGAAAGAAAGTGGGGTTTTCATAGGGTCTTTTTTTTTTAATTTTCTCACTTGTGTTTCATGTCTCTTTCATAAAGTAAAGAAGGATTTTTTAATGGATTGGATCAAGATCAATAACTCATATCTTAGATTAAGAGCTTGTAGTTCCATTTTAAGAGTAGGATTGAAACTTATTATTGAGTATAATGGTGCCAATAAATTCAATGAAATACGCATCAGAGCTATAAAAAGGTAATTATTCATGAGTGAGTGTTCCTATTTATAAGTGTTTTTAGGATGATGTTGAATTAGGGTTGGTAAATTTATTTAATATGGGTGTGTTTCGACAATATTTTTAGGTTATATATGTTTTTTTAATAGGAAAATTGGTGGGATATGGGTAGTTTAGCATCTCACTTTATTTCTCATGGTGAGGAGTCTAAGGGAGAAATATGTAACTACTTACACTGTTTATGATTTTGATCCTAGTGAGCATGTTTAATATGAATCTATGACTGATTGATCTGGAATAAGATATGCTACTAGTGGAAATGATGGTCAACATGATGAAAGGAAAGATGGACACATCAAGGTAAACAAAAAGATCATTAGGTTCCAAAACTAGCTAATGTAAATATCAAAGAAGAGAAGAAAAGTAGGCCTCCTTAAGAAAGAAAGGTAAGCCCCCTGAAGAAGGGAGGAGAGGTGGGTTCCCCAAAGAAATAAAGTAAGCTCCCTAGTAAGAAAAAGAGAAAGAAATAAGGGAAGAAAGAAAGAGAGAAATATTAAATAAAAGAATGATTTGTTCCCAAGAAGTTTTTTCGTCTTCATGATAGATTTGAGATTAAATTGTGACATTGACAAGATTAATGATATGCCATTTTTCTCTTCATGATAAGCTTGAGATTAAATTGTGACACTCACAAGATTAATGATACGCATTTTTTTTTCATTTTTAATGGATTAAAAAAAAAATAACAAAAAGTTGTGGGTTGCATTGTTTTATGATGATGATAATAGTTAATGTTTATGAATACCATGTCCGGTCTATTTAACTTTAAAAAAAGTTAGGGATTACTTGGATTTATTTAAAATTTTATTTCTGTTCTAAAAAGGTATTAAGAAAAAGTTCCAAGATCACCATTGTTTCGCTGAGTTAGAAGGTTATGAAGGTTAGTATTGTGACAATTTTTTTGAAAGAGAGATCTAATTTGGGCATACTAAGGAGAATCTAAGAGAAATTTATTTTCATCTTCAATCCTTTTAGTGTCACAAAGATGACATATTCTTTCATCCCATAGTGTTTTGAGAGTTTTCAAATGCCTGGTTTCAATATGGAGCTTGTAAGGATTTGTTCTTATTTCAACAATGTTGATTTTCTTCTTTACACTAGTCAAAATAGATATACATTCAATTATGGTTGAGCACATCCTCATAGTATCTTAATTTTCACTTATCCTCTAATTTTTTATCACACCACAGTTTATTTTTACATTTAGAAGTAATAATATTTTTAATACTATCCTTATTCAACAAAAATGATATCTTCCTTTACTCCCAAGTGATGTAACCAAGACTGGGCAGCTTTATGTCATCCCCACTTGGTTTGAAGGTGGTTTTCACTCGAGTCTAAAGAAAATTTGAGAAACCTCTTGTCCTTCATGTTGTTTAACTTGTTCTTATCCATTAGGTATTTAGTCATAGTCATGCTCTTAATAGGGAAAATGCTCTCTTTTGTGAGGAGGATATGATATGGTGTATTGCCTTTAATTTTGAGATTATAAGTTATAAAATTCTTATGGATTCACTTTAACTATTTCCATGATTCTTTAAAGATACCACATCCCCAAACTTCACATCCATATAAAATAACATGAATGACAAGAGTGTCAAAGAGAAGATTTTTCTTTTTCCATAGATTCCAAAGGTTCATTAATTTATAATTGTTTTCAAGCTCATAATAATCTTCCCACTGTCCATTTACCCTTTCTCAATGTTATAGCTCCAATTAGGCTTGTGAAGATTTTTTGAGATATTTGTATGAAAACACTTCCTCCAACTTGTAATCATATACACAAGTATTATAAGTGATATTTTTCCAGTTTAATTATCATAAACTTGATTTTTTCAATGTTAATAGTCACACACATATTGAAAGAAATCCTTGATGATTTTTAATTTCTTGCTGAGAATGGTCATGATACAATTGAAAATTAGGCTGACACAACTTGCTTCTTCCAAACAATCTTCGAACTTGTCAATGCATAGGCTAAAATAGGTAGAGGACATGGGACAACCTTGCTTGTGGTATAAATTTATGCAGAAACACAATAATACACATAAATAAACATAAACACAGAGATGCAGCGGAAATAATCTTTCATTTCATTAATATCAAATAACATAAATATGTTTACAGACATAATGGAAATAAACTAGCTAGGGCGCTGGTAGCGTATCTTTGAGAAGAGATGTAGTGGCTACAGGCCTTTGAACTGTGTTACAATGAGGCTCAACAGCCTATTTATTATTGAGAAACAACGGAAAACCCTAAACATCCAAAAACCTAACCCTAGGAGATGAAGCGCCAAAACTATGGGCCCCGTTTGGGTAAATTGGTGTTTCAACTTCCCGGGGACGTAACTTTGGCATACGATCTTCGTTTGATGCACACCATACCTCGTTAGAAATATCTATTCGAGGAACACAACTTTTGATGTGAGAAACATCAGTCCATGGACCCATGTTGCTCCTAGTTTTCCCCAAAAAAGTCATTTAGGGCCTCAAAATGGCTATGGAAGTTCAGGACCCAAAAAACTGCTAAAAATGGTAAGTTACGCCGAAACTGAAAAACTGAAAGAATTGATGGTACGGGTCCAAATGGAATAGGTGGGTGGCCACCAATATCCACCTGGATCAGCTTGACTCCTATATCATGGCCCTCGATGCTATTAAACTTGACAATAATATTCTCATACACCTTTACCACAATAGCCCTCAATTTGAAAGGTACTTTTAACTCTTCCAATCTATTCCAAAGATTCATCCTGGGCACTATGTCAAAAGCTTTTCTAAAATCAAAGAAACAAAAAAAAAAGATTGGCTTTATTATAATGGCACTCCTCTATAATAATCCTAAATTTAACAAGGTTATTCACAATTAAAAGATAACTCCTAAATTCAACATGATCTTTAGCACTTTCTAACCATATACTAATATTTTTATTCAAAATAATTTCATACAACTTAATTAAAATGAAATTAATCATAAATTAAAATATAACTAAAATAATACCAAATATCAATTAAAATAAAACTAACCTTACACTTAAAATATTAATGAAAACTAACTACAAAGATCCTATATTAAAAATACACAGTGCAAATCTATTAAAAAAAATGATAATACAAATCTTATTTGTTTCTTAACATTTGGAAAATTCTAAAATAAAAATAAATTTGTAGTGATTAAAAAGCAACCTAGATCCATCTTAACTCTAGATCTATCAAGCGCCAAGAGGGATCAAATCTCTCGAGGTGAAAACCTCTTTCTTGAGTGCAAAACTTGAGAAAAGGTTTGCACCTCGAGATATTTGATCCCTCTCGGCACTTGATTGATCCAAAGTTAAGATGGATCTAGGCTAGTTTCAGTTGTGTGCGACCAAGAAAAATCTATCGAAGATATGATTAATTTATCAAAAATATGTAAATATATCTAATATTAATATAATCATTTTAAATATGATAAATATGTCTAAGATTAAACTAGTCATTTATTTTTAAATTTGATTAGTTACCTCAGTTTATTGAGATGATAAGTATTGTTAATAACTTTAATGATGAAAAATGATGAAATAAAATTTTTGAATGCAAAGTGACAATAATAGTGTTGAATGATAGAAAATGTTAATCATAAGAATGTAGTCAATTACAAATAGTCTTCATTATAATCAATCTCAAACTATTTTCTTCTACTATTCTTATTGTCACCCTTGTTATTTTTGTCATCTTTTCATATCAATTATATGAAAAGGACATTTGAAATCGTAAACCATTTAAATCTTTAGCTTGAATTGTTGTAGTAGACATCATACCTTGTCTCTCTTGATCTCCAATATTAATAGGTTGAATTATTTTAACACAAAAATCAATGTACATTTTCAATATTTTTTTTTGCACACTGTTAATTCAATCACTTCAAAATTAATGTACCATATGCTACATCCAGTTACATCAAATCAGAAATCAACTTCTACACTGAAATCAATGCATCTAATGAAAACAATAAAATAAGATTAGAAAACAACTTCTACACTAAAATCAATGCATCTAATGCAAGCAATCAAATAGGATTAAAAATTAACATCTACACTTAAATCAATGCATCTAGTGCAAGCAACAAAATAATATTAGAAACCAACATCTACACTGAAATCAATGCAGTTAGTGCAAGCAATCAAATAGGATTATAAATAACCATCTACACTGAAATCAATGCATTTAGTGCAAGAAATCAAATAGGATTATAAATTATCTACATTGAAATCAATGCATTTAGTGCAAGCAATCTAATATAATTAGAAATCAACATCTACATTGAAATCAATGCATCTAGTGCAAGTAATCAAATAGGATTAGAAATCACCATCTACACTGAAATCAGTGCATTTAGTGCAAGCAATCAAATACGATTATAAATAATATGCATTGAAATCAATGCATCTAGTGAAAGCAATCAAATATCATTATAAATCAATATCTATACTAAAATAAATGCATCTAGTGCAAACAATAAAATAGGATTAGAAATTCGCCATCTACACTAAAATCAATGCTTCTAGTGCAAGAAATCTTCTTCCCTCTCTCCCCCCTCCATATATATATATATATATATATATATATATATATATATATATATATATCTCCCACCATCTCTCCTCCTTTGTCTCTCTATCTCACCCCCAAAAGCACACACGCTCTCTCACTCCATATCTATCAATCTATTTATCCCCCCCTCCCTCTCTCCATCTCTCTCTTATTCCCTATCTTCACCTTCCATCTATATCTATATCTTCCCCTTATCTCCCTCTCCCCCGCTTCTATCTCTCTTTCCTCCCGTTTTACTCTCTCCATCTTCCTTATCACTCCCTCTCTCTGTCTCCACCTTTATCTCTCTATGTATTTCTTCTTACCTTCCTTACTCCCCCCCTCCAACTCCATCTTTTTTTCCTTCCCTCTCTCCACTCTCTCACATCCTCTCTCTTCCTTCCTCTCCCTCCCTTTCTCTCCCACCTCTCTCTCTCTCTCTCTCTCTCTCTCTCTCTCTCTCTCTCTCTTCACCTTCCAACTTTGTTAGTATATCCACCCCTCTCTCCTTCTATCCTACCTTCTCTCCTTCTATCCTACCTTCTCTCCATCTATCCTTATTTATCTCTTTATATCACCCGCAAAAATACACATTCTCTCTCCATCTCCCCCTTGTCACTCCCTCTCGCCCTCCACTTCTCACTCGCTATGTATTTCTTCTTCCCTTCCCCTCTCCCCCTCCAACTCCATCTCTCTATCCATCGCTCTCTCCCCCTCTCTCCTCCTTCCTCTCTCTCCCATTATCTACTACCTCCCTCTCTCTTCCCCATCACTCCCCTCATCTATCTCAACTCCTCTTTCTTATCCTTCCTCTCTCTCTCTCTCTCTCTCTCTCTCTCTCTCTCTCTCTCTCTCTTTATGTTACTATATCCCTCCCTCTCTCCTTCTCTCCCCCTTCTCTCCATCTCTCCTTATTTGTATCTTTATCTCAACCCTAAACATACACACTATCTTCAATCTCTCCCTTTTCACTCCCTCTGTCTCCACATCTCACTCTATATGTATTTCTTCTTCCCTCCCTCTCTCCCCCTCCAACTCCATCTCTCTATCTGTCCCTCTCTCCTCCTCTCTCTCAACTTCTCTCCCCCATTCTTCATCTCTCTCCCTTTCTCTCCTACCTCCCTCTCTCTTCCCCCATATATATATATATATATACCTCTCTCTCTCTCTCTCTCTCTCTCTCTCCAGATTTGTTGCTCCCTCTCCCTCTCGCTTTCTTCTTCCTCCTCTCCCCTCTCCTTCAATTTATTTCCATATTTCCCTTGTCATCCCCCCTATCTCTCAAATCCTCCCTATCTCTCTCTCTCTCTCTCTCTCTCTATTTTAATATATCCCTCCCTCTCTCCTTCTCTCCTCCTTATCTCCATCTCTCCTTCTTTGCATATTTATCTCAACCCTAAACATACACATTATGTGTCTATCTCTCCCTTGTCACTCCCTCTGTCTCCACTTCTCACTCTCTAAGTATTTCTTCTTCCCTCCCTCTCTCCCCCTCCAACTCCATCTCTCTATCCCTCCCTCTCTCCCCCTCCAACTCCATCTCTCTATCCCTCCCTCTCTCCTCCTCTCTCTCAAGTTCTCTCTCTCGTTCTTCATCTCTCTCCCTTTCTCTCCTACCTCCCTCTCTCTTCCATCATCTCTCTCTCTCTCTCTCTCTCTCTCTCGCGTGCGCGCACACACACACTCTCTCTCCAATCCTCTCACTATCTCCCTCCCTCTCTCATTCTCTCTCTCTCCCCTCCATCTTTGTGTCTCCCTCTCCCTCTCTTACCCTTCTCTACCTTTCTCACTCCTCTCCCTCCCTCTCCCTTGTTCCTCCTCTCCCCTCTCCTTCAATTTATCTCCATCTATCCCTTGTCGTCCCCCCTATCTCTCCACCTCTATCACTCTATGTATTTGTTCTTCCATCCCACATATATATAAATCTATGTCTTTGTTCTTCCATGCCATATATATCTACAATTAATATATATCATGATATATTAATATATATTATAATATAACAAATTTAATAATGTGTTAATCGAATTTATTAAATTTAATAATATTAGTATTATAATATATTAATATGAATATTGGATTTAATAATAATAATAATAATAATCTTTTAATATTAATATTAGGGTTAATAATAGTTTTTTTGCATTGTATTAATAATAATTTGGCCCATAGGATTCACCTAAATAAAACTTCTTTTTTGAGTGTCCATACATATAAAGAGGATTATGGAGTAAATATAAAAATAGGTTTTATTTATTTACCATACCTCTGGTTTGTTTATATTTTTATTTATTAACTATACCTCTTTTATTTACCATGGTATTTGACCCATAGGCTTGGTATATAATTAAATATAACTCCATATAGATATATTACTTATTACAAATATATAGATTACAATTAAGCCAACATTACAAAAGTTTACAAACTTTCTTACATCACATCTACACATGTGCCCTATACTAAGGTGTTTATTTATATTTTTATTTATTTACCATACTTTTCTTTGGAGTGTTCATAAATATATCTTCATAAAAATATATTAATTATTACAAATATATAAATTACAATTAAGCCAAAAATACAAAAATTTACAAATTTTCTTACATTACATCTACACATGTACCCTATAAATATATATTAACTATATCATTAAATATTTATATGAGTAAATATTAATAACTATCCTAATCATATGATACATTGGATTAGTCATAAATTCCTTCAATCTGGACCGATACGTTTTACTTCCCAACCAACAAGGCTGATTCTTCAATTTTAGCAATTAAAAACATTTCTTGGTATTATGATGTAGACGTTTCAACCAAGCCTTTGAATATAAGATGAATTTGTTTGAAAAGGCAACCTAAGTATTGAGACCTTTTAGTTTACCCCAAAAAAAAAAAATGAAGTCATCTAATAGTGTAAGTTTCTTTAATTATTAGTTCAACAAGTTGCATTGACATTCGAATGAGTAATATTAAATTTTAAATGGTAATTAATTAAATTTGTAAAATAAAATAAATATTTTTAAAAAAGAAATTAATAAATAAACTTATGAATATATTGTAAGAACGAAAGTTATGTATAACATTTTTAAAAATTGTAAATTTTTGTACTTTCGTAATAAAGATGTGATATTAATTTTATCATTTTTTTTTTTTTTATAAAATTATTTTTTATTACTATTTTATAAAGATATGAATTTTAGGGGCTGGAGTATGTTTTAAAATTGTTTTTGTTTGGCTAAGAGATGGTTTTCCTCAGACTTAAGGAAACATGTTAACCGCTAAGACCCAGAGGCATCTGGTAGGAGTGAAACCCTGGCCCCTGACCCAGAGGCATCTGGTAGGAGTGAAAGCCTGCTCCCAGACTTAAGGAAATAGGTTAAACGCTAAGACCCAGAGGCATCTGGTAGGAGTGAAAGTCTAGCCCAAGACCTAGAGGCATCTGGTAGGAGTGAAAGCCTGCCCCCTTCCAAGTGGCATGGTTTTCCTTGAATAATGATGATGAGTCAGCCTGCATTCGGGGATAACAACTATAGATGTTTGTCCTCAGTGCTGGTTTGACAAATGAGTTCTGATAGTTTTTCCCACCTTGAAAAAAAAAGATATATTTTCTATCATTGTTCATTGTTGTTTTTCCAAATGAAAAACTCTTGAATATCAATATGGTTACTATTGCTTCCCTATTATTTCATCCAAAATTTTGCACTTTGCAAATTGGTTTGAGGTTGGTATAGACTCTTGTTACATCAATTATGTGACATCTAATAAGATGGAAGGGATTATGTTCCTTTTTAAGTGAGAGTTGTTCGATTCATCATACCTCTTTATCACTTAATGAAGGAATTTGAGATTGGTAGAGATTCTTGTCCAACTTGTTTTGTGACATCATTTGATATGTTAAAAGGGATTATGTTCCTTTTTAAATATGGGTTGTTTGATTCATCCCACCTCTTTAATTTCTTAGGGGATTTCAATTGTAATAACTTGCATAAAAGAGGTTGGATCTTTTAGCATAATCAAATCCATGTGGATGTCACATGCATTAGAGGGAG
Organism: Pinus albicaulis; assembly: GCA_034641835.2. Classification (NCBI taxonomy): domain Eukaryota; kingdom Viridiplantae; phylum Streptophyta; class Pinopsida; order Pinales; family Pinaceae; genus Pinus; species Pinus albicaulis. The sequence goes on from CM076578.1 coordinate 1,281,687,021, forward strand.
ATGTTGTCACTATTAATACCTAGGCCCCCCCTCGTGTTTTGAGGTACTAAACCTTGTTGCATTTGCATATTTAATGAGGTTAATGATTTTCATGCAAGGTACAAGAACTCAATTCATGATGACCTCCTTTTTCTTAGTAGAATACCTATCTTATCATTGCTATGGAGTGCAAACCTTGACAAACACCTCAATTCATGATGACGTTCTTTTTCTTAGTAACATACCCATCTTATCATTGCTATGGAGTGCAAACCTTGACAAACACCTTCGTTTTTATGGCTTAAACAATATAGAACTAGTCAACGAAGGAAATAATATGATGATAAACACATGTGATTAAAGCTCTAGCAATGAGAAAGGCCTAAGTTTAATCCATTTAGCAAAAGGGAGTTGTTGCTGAGTAGAGGAGGGTCCAACAAGAAATCGATTGAATCTAATAAGGGATCACTAGACATGTAGTTGATGTGCTTGACAACCTTTTCTCAGTAAAGAGGAATCACAAGTTATTTGCATGCTACCAAACAAACATTAGTGTGCTATGATGAGCAAAGAGTGACCATCTTTGTTAAGCAAAGGTTAATGTTAAAGAACAGAAAATTTAGAATAATTTTGGTTCACTAGGGAAAACTCTACTTAGTTTAGTGACACGTGCTCAAAAAATGCAAAAATGATCAATGTTATTAGACTTTTGAGGAGAATAAGATCAATGTTGTCAAGCAAAGGGTGGCTATATTCACCCAGTAAGAAAATTGGTGGATGGATCCATGAGACTTTGGCAAAGTGGCAGAGTGTCAAGTAAAGGTCTGATATCAACAATATTTGTTATATTTTCTTTAAAATACAATAAATGGCTAGAGGTTGAATGAGAAGCACTCAAACCATGAGAAAAAGGGGAAATCTTGCATGACAAGTAAGATGGCATAACTGCCAAGCATATATATGTATAAGGAAAATGTGAACTAAGTGCAAGCTTGTCAAACAAAGGGTTATAAGGAAAACCAAAATCTCAACTCAACCTACAAAGCAAAAGAAGCCCACTCCCATAAAGAAAACGATGACATTTTTATTGAGCACAGGATAATGTCCTAATTTTTAAGTTTATGACTAGGACCCCAAAAAATTAGGTATAAAAACTTGGTTGATAAGAACAATACTAACAATTTCAAATTTTAGTGTCATATCTTATAACTTGTCTTTAATTTTTGATACCAGTCTTCACATTCTATATTTTTATGTCAAAAATTTTGTTCTACAAATACTATTCTTGTACCTTTATATTGAGAATTTGTTTTGAACTTTTTAGTTGAAGAGAATTATTACTCATAATAGAAGAAAGTGATGAAACACACCATAAGGCATATCTACTACTCTAAAGAAACACAAATACTTCTTTTTGTTTTGTTGTTATCTTGCAATAATACATTTCTATGTTCAAGAATATGTTTTACATCTATAGTGACACAAGTTTTTCCCTGCTTGTTATCGAAGATAACTTTTTATTGATTTATTATTGTAAAAAGTTTAATCCATCCCAAAAATATTAACTCTTTTATTCTTGTTTATAGGTTAGAATATAAATTTTTATTACAAATTGGCAAAAAAATTATAATTAAGTAATCCATTCTAAACATGTTTAAAACATATAAATATTGTATTTTTATTTATTTCAAATATTAAAAATCATTTATTAATTATAAAATGATTATATTTATATATAAAAATAAACATATCCTTATTCCATACATTATAGAATAACGCCAATTTAAACCCAACCCACATATATTATAATAATAATAATAATAACTATTTTCCTTTATATTAATGTACAAATAAACATTCAATAAACTATTTTTAAATTATAACTAAATTCAGTAAAATTGGTGCAATCTAATTATTATATGTGTTTGTTTTTTACATCTAAATCTAATGATATTTTTTTTACAAAATTAAAAATTTTGGTCGTTTAAATTGTTTTTCTGAATTTATAAATGAATTTTAAGACACTCCAATTTTGCACATTACATATCTAAAATTAACAATTTCAAGATATTCCTATGGGATTTCTACCAATATTAACTAGAAAAAAAGTCTCAAAAAAGACAAAAATATGTAATAATTAAACTAGTAGATAAACTTTATACACACTCATTTTTAGAAAAACAATAATTAATAATTAGTAAAATAATGATCTGACTCATTGTCTTTTCTTCAAATCCATTAAATTATGTAAAATTCAATCAATAAAATGAAAAAGCAATGAAGTAATATTTTACTTATAGTTTACTTACTGTCTTTTCTATTGTATTCACTAGAGTAGGAATAATGAGATGGAATACTTAGTCTTTTCTATCATGTCCACTAGATGGGAATAATGAGATGGAATACTTAGAGTCTTTTCTATCATGTCCACTGGATGGGAATACTGAGATGGAAAAATAGTAAATCCATATTTGGTTTAGTTTTTACCTATGAATCTATTGAATATTGAATAGGAATAATGTAAAATTCAACGAATAAGATTGAAAAGTAAAAAGCCCATAAATGACTTATTGCTTTTTTTTTCAGAGAAAAATAGAAATATATAAACAATACATTCATCTATATGAGTAGTGCCAAACAGCCCTTAAAAAAATGGAAAAGTAATCAGCCAATTAAATATTAACAATAATTGTTTACTTTCACGTTATTATAAATTTTCCTTCCCCGGGCTCCCAGTGGGAGTGGGAGGTGATAGAAGAGTCATATCTGAGTAAACATTTCAATCCAATTCTATCAAAATTGTGACCATGAAAATTCTCTATATTCCTACCAGACAAGCGTACTCCGAAATCCATTCACAACCAGTTGAAGGCTTTACCTCCATCCGGCGTTCACTTATAAAATGATGATACCTTTAATGATGGCCAGTCCCACCACAGCATTGCGCAACACCTCAGCACAACTTTTCTGTTCAATTTCTGTGCCGAAACCCATGTCATTGCGTAATATATCCACCTCATTATCCGAAGCCGACACTTTGATTATATCGAGTTAACCTTCATTGATTCCAGCCACCAAGGAATTTTGGGATTATTTGGGTATTATTTTTGCCAGCTCCTGCGATAGATCACTGTGACCCACCGGATTGTTGGCAGAGAATCAGTTTAAGAAATTATCTGGCCCTCACTGATGGATGCTGGAAGTTGGAGGAACCGGCACTGGCACTGGCAGTGGAAGCCATGAAAACCTTCCATTGCACCTTCGATCTCTCGACCTTTGAAGGCGCCCTTTCAGCCCAGAGAAGTCTCCGACAAACCAACTTGAAGACCAAGGAAATCGGCGATACCATTCAGAAATGGGGGCACAAGTTACAGCTGGTGAAGCAGATAACCGATGCAGCCATGGCTCCTCTGCTGCCGAAGCCCACAGAATCCCCAGACTTAAATGAATGCATACATGGAGCAGTTGGGCCGGCGCTAAGAATACTTGAGGCCATGATATCGATCAGAGAACTCAAAACTGCCCTCATGGGAGATCCCAGGGACAATCTCAAGGGCTACCTGGATGCTGCCCTTAAGCTGAAGGGCTATTTGAGTTTTGTTTCGGAGAACAGGCCCCGGGCAGTGGGCTTGCTGGAGGAGGCCGTTCGAGTTTCGAATCCGAGTCCGATGGTGGACAAGTACACAATCCGCAGGTTGCAGGGTTGTATTGGAGCCCTGAGAAGCAAAGGCAATGCGGATGATGGTGGGGCGCTGCTAGATATTGCTGTGAAGAAGCTCGAGTCCTCGTTCATGTCGATTCTGGTTGAGAACAGCCTGCCGAGGGATCTCAAGGTAAGCAGTGAAATACCCCAATCGAAACAAGCGTTTGTTGGTATTGAAAGCCTTCAGATGATTGCAGACTTCCTTAATAGAAATGGTAGGGCTCAGGCATGTTTGAAACTGTATTGGGAAGTTAGAATTAGGACTGTTAAGGGCAGTTTTCAATCCATGAAGGCTTATTACCTGAACTACAATTCTACTGAGGTTGTTCACAAGCTGAAGTCGGCTGATGTGGAAGGGCATGTTTCACATTGGCTGAGATTGTTAGAAGTGATGGTGCGGGATTTGATGTGGTCTGAAAAGGTTCTGTGCTGTGAAATATTTGAGAGTTTTGACAAGGAGGTATGGATGGAGTGTTTTGGGAAGTTGGCTTCAGCTGGCGGTATGGGTGCAATTATCCAGTTTGGGGAAACCATTGCTGTGAGTCAGAGAGAGCCACAGAAGGTCTTTAAGCTGCTTGACATGTTTGAAGGCCTGGAAAACTTGAAGGACGACGTTGAGAATGTCTTTGAAGGGTATGGATGCATGGAAACCAGGCTTCGGCTAAGGGAGCTTCAGAAACAGTTGGCGCACAGTACTTGCCAGGTTCTTTTGGAGTTTTCGAAGCAGGTGGAGGAGGATTCAGGTGTCCCTGTTGATGGCAGCCTGCTGAAAATCAGCAGCTATGTTATTAATTATCTTAAGTTCTTGGTGGGTGAGTATCGGCCGGTGATGGTCTTGGTTTTGGAGATGGAAGGAGGGATGGAAAATGGTGAAATTGGGCTCTCACGAACAGTTGGGGATGTTTTGGGGGCTTTGGAAAGGAACCTAGAGGGTAGATCAAAAGGGTATACTGAACCAGCACTTGCTCATCTGTTTCTGATGAATAATTATTGGTATATTTTCAAGAGGGCCAGGGACAGTGAGCTGGCATTCTTGGGAGAGACATGGCTCAAGGAGCGTAGGAGATGGATCAACCAGCATGTATTGGGTTATGAAAGACAGAAATGGGGACCTGCTCTAGTGCATCTCAATAGGGAAGGACTGGCTGCATCTAGTGGCAGCAGAGCAGGGGCGAAGGAACTGTTTAAGCAGAGGCTCAGGGCATTCAACTTGGCCTTTGATCAGATATATGAAACACACCAACACTGGGTTATATCCGATGACGAGCTTCGAGTAGGCACCTTCATAAAAATTACTCAGTCTCTGATCCCTGCTTATAGAAGCTTTGTTGAAACTTTTGGTCATTTGCTAGACAGTACTGGCAATGGAAATAGGTATTTGAGGTATACCCCAGAGCAACTCGAAGATTTGCTGGCTGATCTGTTCAGTGAGAAACCAACAAGAATGGCAAATTGAGCAGGGAAAGCACATATAGAGACCAACCCTGTTTGGTAAACATGATTTGAAGAGTTGATTTCAATTCTTTTTCTATCTTGTAGCTTGTGCCATCTAGGCTTGCCCGATTTGAAAATCATTTTGGAAAAGCTCAGGACTCAAATGTAATTCCGATTCCATTCTTACTAGGCACCCAGTGGCTTGGAAGGTCCACAATGAACAGAAAACCATTCCTTGCGTTTTAATGCTGTTGCTGGCATGGCTTACCATAGCTAGTAAGTTATTAGAGTCAAAACAAAGCATTTGATCTTTTCTCTAGTCAGAGCATAATACCAAGCAATCAGGCACACCAGAATTTCCTTTAGTTCAGAAACTTAACCTGCATATATGTGCCTATGCCCAACTGGTTCACCATTGCAGAAGAGGATTACTTCGGCCTTGGAGCAGTCTTCGGCAGTGCAGAGTTGACTTGAAGAAAATCAATTCCAGCAATGTTGGTGAGTTTACAAAATATTTAGCCATGGGTCAGCAAACTTTATTTTGTTTTTCTGCCTGGTTGTAGAGATAAGGTTCCGAACAAGTGATTTGACCATATTGTTTGCATACGACCAAATTCACTTTTAGATTGTCACTGGAAGAGTGTGATTGTAGATAAATTCATTCAGCTTCTTCATCTGTATGAGTATTCTTACTTTTACTTTTACTATTATATTCTTCATGCCATGGATGCTATATTATATGCTTTGCTATAAGATGGACATTGTAGGTGACAGCGAGTTCAAAATGTTTTATAGATAATGAAAATGAAATGTCCAAGGTATCCTTCAATCCTACTCTTCCAAGATTCCAAGAGTCAAGTGGGTCTGCATCCTCCAACTTCGAATAGCAGAGTATTATTTATTGTTTTAGGTTTCATAGATAATGAAATTGAAATATCAAAGGTATCCTTCAACCTTACACTTCCAGAATTTAAGTGGGTCTGCATCATTGAAATGTCCAAGGTATCCTTCAACCTTTCTCTTCCAAAAGTCAAGTGGTTCTGCATCCTCCAATTTGGAATAGCAGAGTTTCTTCGATAAACAGGTATTTTGAAAATTGTTCGTTTGGTCACATGTAATCTCATAGATTGTGATTATCTCAATGAAAACAGATGTTGAAAACATTAAAGCCTGGATAGATATTCAGATTGAATTGCTCACTAATTTAAGGATTTTATTTTTATTTTTTCATTTTCAGATAATATAGTTTAGGAAAACCCTGGGTACTCTAATCCTAGATTCTTGAGAGCACAAGGCCATATCAATAGCAGGGCGATTATCTCAATGAAAACAGATGTTGAAAACATTAAAGCCTGGATAGATATTCAGATTGAATTGTTCACTAATTTAAGGATTTTATTTTTATTTTTTCATTTTCAGATAATATAGTTTAGGAAAACCCTGGGTACTCTAATCCTAGATTCTTGAGACCACAAGGCCATATCAATAGCAGGGCTCAAAGCCTTTATAAACTCACAATAGATTCTGGGTGGGAATGACATCACTGCATGTTACAAGTACTCAAACTAAACTCAATTGTCATAGCATTCAAGGAGATCACCACTGATCTTTATTAGATTAAGCTAAAAACAGCCCTAAAATACTGGAATTTGTATGTTCTCAGTAATTTTGTACAAGCAATTCATCGATTTTAGTCCCAAAACACTCGTGTTTGTAAGCTCTCAGTAATTTTGTATATGCAATTCAATCATTTTTCTGAAAGCACCTGGTACTTGATTCTGAGATAACCACGTTTGGTACTTGATTCTGACTTGATTCTGAGATAACCACGTTGATATGTTAAAGACCACCCACATGGTACTTGATTCTGAGATAACCACGTTGATATGTTAAAGACCACCCACAGATATTTCTATTTCTAGATATGATTTTCTCAAATTAAGTTAGTGAAAATCTATACATATGTAACACCCTAGGGCATAAGACCCTACCACGTGTTAACAAGTAGAGTATTGCGCAAAATGTCGAAATTGCTGAAAGATTATAAGTAGGAGCATTCTTGTTATAAAATTTGCGAGTTCTGAACCTATCCAGACAGTACAGAATTTTTTATCCTTTTGGCTCAGCTTATATTACCGAATACTACTTTGTTTTGAAGAAAAGTTAACAGAGATTTGGTACGTGTTCAACTGGTTTCGATTTAATAGTATCCAAATGACTGCAGATCTGAACTGAATCAATTCGGGTGATGAGTGCTTCTGTTAATTCCGCATCTCGAAGTCTAAGGCCATATTATCAATTAATTGGCGTTCCTTTTATAGGAATAGCCATGTTATATCGGATCAGCAACTATTAAGCTTAGGTGAACCGCGCCCCATAAAGCGGCCACAGGTAATTTAATTTGGGAGATTTGAACCTAGAATAGGCCACAGGTAATTTAATTTGGGAGATTTGAACCTAGAATCTGGTGATACATAACGCTTCATTCTCAGAGGACTTAATTTTCTTGATGCAAAAATTACAATAAATCACCAATTACAAGAAAAACCACGTCGAGTATACTTAATTTCCCTGATGCAAAACTTGCAATAAATGATCTTAGGTTTTTATATTCCTCTGGTAAAAGAAATAATATATATGAGCTCATGAGAAACAGCTGAGATTGTAATGTTGATCATGTACTGTTATATATATCTCTTAATATATACAGCGAGATATATATACAGCGTTTTTTTTCCTTCTGAAAAAAAAGCTCATGAGAAACTCAGCGTGAGTTCCCTGTTCGAGTAATTGCGTGGTTAAGTTAGGAAAATTCAAAGAAATAATAATTATTTAAGGAGGTGCAACCGCTTTTTCTCAACATTGTTGTAATACAAAAATAATAAGGGTTTTTTCTTATCTACTCTGTATACAGTGTTTGTATCCCACAGTGTTATACAGGTATATATGCTTCATTTAAGCTGTAAAACTTAAAGATGATTTCCTGTGCTACCTCGGATCTGCTCAAGAATTGAGCGAGAACAGTTTGAAGGCATTCCAGTGCTTAAATGTCTAACTATACGATTTTCTTCTCCGCGCACTCGTACTGCAACTTGAATCTGGAACGAACCCCGCTCAATTTTTTGTAAGAGTTGGTTTCGAAGATGCCGAATTTATTAATAGGAGAACCTACAATAATACTCGGCAATTTTGGCCGGAATAATGTTTACACAGTGAAAGTTCGATGTATATATATCCGAACACTGGGTTGGTAAAAGTTCGTCATATATATTTCAAAACAATATATTTAAGATTTTTTTTTTTTTTTAAAAGAAATGAAACACACAGTTTGATTATTTAGATGCGTTCGCTATAGATTTCTATTGTAGTTATATACAAAATCTGAATTGAAAAAAGTTACAACATGAGAATAAACTGAAACAAATTAATTTATAAACTTGACACAAATTTATAGAGTTGTTTATTACAATAAGAATAAAACTAACGGATATACATAAAAATCACTACGTTATATATATTTATTTTAAATTATTGTTATTAAATATGAGCCAGAATCTTAAATTGATTAGTTTTAAGTGTAATTTTTTGGAAAATTTTACTGTTTATTTTCTGATTTAATTTGTGTAGAATCTGGTAGAAATCACAAGTTTGGTAGGAATTCATTGAAATCACAAGTTTGACAGGTTAACTCTTCACAATCAAGTGCCCCCCATGGTTTTAAGAGAGCTGCATCCATATATGCAATCAAATAACCAGTTTAACCAACCCAAATCAAAATTTGGCCACAAATTTTTTCACCAAATTTTTAACCATAGATATTTATCTCCATTTTACCAAGGAGATTCTTAACTACTTTGGCTATAACCTTTCATTTGTGTATATTACTAAAGTTAAATATCTACCATGCACCTAATAATTGTTGATAATTAAATTAAAATTTTAAAAACCCTATTAAAAAATAGACATGCATATCCACAAAATTATTACATTTCACTCATTTTTTTTTAATCACATTGTTAAAATAAATTTCATTACAATACCATGGGTGCAAGCAACTTTTATTTTGATTTGGTCTCACACGAGACCAAATCTTAGCCTAATTTTTTCCCAAAATACCTTTCATCATGTTTGCATTACACTAGCCAAGGTTTTACAAAGTCCTTGCTTATCCCTTGGTAAAATATTTGTTAACATATCAATAGCCTAATTTTTTCCCAAAATACCTTTCATCATGTTTGCATTACACTAGCCAAGGTTTTACAAAGTCCTTGCTTATCCCTTGGTAAAATATTTGTTAACATATCAATGTGATTATCTTTAGTATGTTACCAACCCATCAAGTAACACTTGATCCAATGATATCTAACAATAATGTACTTTGTCTTAAAATGATATGCTAGTTTTTTCCTAAATGAATGATGTTTTGCCTCTCATAATGCAACACATATTTGTCTTGTTTATTCCCAGCTCTTCTAAGAATCACGACATCCACAACATCTCTTTGCAAGCTTCTATGACATCTATGTATTTTGCTTTTGTTGTGTAGGGGGCTACTACTTTTGCAGTCTACACATCCAAGACACTACAACATCTGCAAAAGTATATAAATAACCAGTAGTGGACTTTTTAGTATCCACATCTCCAACCATATTGGCAGTCTAGACATCCAAGACACTGCACCACTCGCAAAAGTATATAAATAACCAATGGTGGACTTTCTAGTATCAACATCTCCAACCATACCATATTTGCATATACACAACCTTTATTACCAAAACATAAACAATAATTACTAGTACCCTTAAACAAAGTTACCGATCAAAACTATCACGAGAACTCTAGCTAAAAAAACCCCACAAAACATGGAAAACAACCTGAAAACTATTTTAAAACACTTTGAAAATGAAAAGGACGGTGGAATAAAATGTTTTTTTGTTTTGTTTTTTACGTGAAAACTAATTCTTTTTTGTGCAAAAAACACTTTGAAAATGAAAAGTGTTGATGGTGGAATAAAATGCTTTTGTTTTATTTTTTATTTTATTTTATTTTTATAAAGTAAAATTTCAACATTTTTTAATAATGATTTTAAAGATAAAATATCATGACTCCGAAAAACTTTAAAATTCATAGACACGAGATTATCGATAAAATATCACCTTTATGAAAAATCTTTCCAACCATTTCAGCAGCTTTTTAAAAATTATTACTATTTAATTTATATTAATTTATTTTTATGTTAAATTTATCATATTAATAACTATATATATATATATATATATATATATATAATGTATTTAAGTTGTTGTATAGAAAGACTTCAGTTATGATGAATGCACAATTTTATATGTGATTTTGAAGTTTTTAATACAATTTTATGATATTGTGGATAATCTCGATTCTGCAATTAAAGACAACCACAAAAGTTTGAGAACCATAACCATTTTTTTTTGAAAATTTGTGTAAATATTTTATTTTTAAATAATTTTAAGATTTTGAAATTTGCAAATCAGTTTTAAAATCTATATTTCATTATTAAAAAAATATATATTTGCAATTAAAGACAACCACAAAAGTTTGAGAACCATAACCATTTTTTTTTAAATTTGTGTAAATATTTTATTTAAAAATAATTTTAAGATTTTGAAATTTGCAAATTAGTTTTAAAATCTATATTTTATTATTAAAAAAATATATATTTTAATTATATTTTTATATAATAATAATAATAATAATAATAATTTAATATTAAAATTTTATCCCTAAAGGAAGTAAACCATCAACAAAAAATTGTTCCGCAAAGGAAGTTCAAGATCAACAAAAAATTGTTCTCCTAGACCTATTACTTCTACATAGTTTTTAATTTAACATATATATATTCATCCACTCTCAATTCCCTGTCGTAAGCCACACCTCCAATCTTCTTGACTTATTAAGCAGACACAACTATAACGATCTTGGAGCGCTTCTTTCCCTTCTCCCTGATCACAGAAATAAGATTTGAAGAATGATAATTAGACTCTTTTCTTAAGATTCGATAGATCATAATGGTCTTAGTGAACGCTAATCATTATCATCATCAAATTAAATCTATTATAAATATAAAAACATTGATTAAAAAAAACAAAACAAAAAAACAAAAACATATATATATATATATATATATATATATTAAAAAAATAAAAAAATATTAACAATAAAAATATGTGGAAAAAAAACAAAATTAAGTTATAAAGGATAAATAATAATAACAATAATACAAATAAAATATTAAATATTAAAAAAGAAATAATTCATAGAAAAAAATTAAAAATTAACCAAAAAAAAAAAAAATAGTAAAATACAAATAAATAAATAATATTATGGGATTAAAAAAAAAATTTAAAAGAAATAATTAATAAAAAAACATTTAAAAAAATTTAAACTTAGGAAAATAAAATATTAAAAAAATAAATTGAAAAAAATAGATTAAATATAAAAATGAAATAAAAATTATTAAAAAAATAAATTGAAAAAAAAAAGATTAAATATAAAAATAAAATAAAATTGGAAAAAAAATTATTAAAAAATTTGAGCAATTTATTTATTTTTATTTTTATTTTATTTTTTTCAAATTAAAATTTTTAATGTTTTTTTTAATAAGTTTAATTTGTTTTTTATTTTAATTTTTTAAAAGGAAAAAAATTAAATTTTTATATTTATTTATTATAATGTTTGTTTGTTTGCTTGTTTGTTTGTTTTTTTTTTTAAAGAATGTGTTTATTATTTGTTAGGTTTTATTTATTTATTTGCATTTTTAATTGTTTATGTTTTAATTTTTTATTTTTTAAGATTTTGTTGATTTTTTTTATTGCTTTTTAAATTTTTTTTTTGGTTATTTTTGTTATTTTTACTTAATTTTACTTAATATTTTTATGAATCTTTTTTTTTGAAAAAAAACTTTAAATGTCATCATTTTTGGATATAAAATTCATTTCTAGTGAAAATTCTTAAAATACGTATTTTTTTAATTGATGATGATGGTTACCGTCCGTTAAGACCAATGCGGTCTATCATACCTTAAGAGAGGAGAGAAAATCTAAGTTTGATTCTTCAAAATCTTGTTTCTATGGTCAAAGAGAAGGGAAATAAGTGCTCCAAGATCGCTATAGGTGGGTTGGCTTAATAGGTCAAGAAGATTGGAATTGTGAGAGATGGTAGGGAATTGAGAGCGAATGTGAGTAAGAGTTGGGTAGTCTAAAATGAAATGCCTTTCATCTTCTACCTGCTTAGAATCGCAAATCTGACAGATTATATCATTCCAAGGGGTCTTGGGAATAGACCACTGCCCTGTCTCACTCCGAAGCTCATGGGAATTAGTTCTAATTTTAGCGATGTTCATTTTTTTCTTATTGCTCGACAAAACAGAGAGATAAGTCTGATTTTTTTTTTAGTGTTTAAAATTATTATTTTTTGTGTTATTGAAATATTAATTAGTGACAAATAAATATAGAAAAATCCTAACTTCAAAATATTAATGTTATTATTATTTTTAATCTTTGCAAAAAAAATTAAAAATTTCTTTCTAAAAAGACATTGCAAAGAAAAATAAAAATTAAATGTTTGGAAAATCCTTAAAAAACAAACATCTTAGGACAAAAAACAAGAAGAGGAATAAGACAACTTGAAAAATGGTTAAATAATCAACATTTAAAAAAAAAATGTGCATTAGTAGAACCTAACAAAATTTAAAGTGTCAAAAATATGTCTTATATAAAAACATTGATGTTTTTCAAAATCCACATGAAAATCACCAACATTTAAAATATATATATATATATATATATATATCCACTTAATACATTATAAAATTTAGAGTGTAAAAAATAACCCTCCTAAACAAAAAGGGTTGATGTTGCAACAACACTTTTCAAAATCAACATGAAAATAACTAACATTTAAAAAAAAATGTTTGTACTTGATCCATAAGAAAATTTAATGTGTGAAAAATAAGCCCCTTAAAAAAATGGGTTGATGTTGCATCAACACTTTTCAAAATCAACATGAAAATCACTAACATTTAAAAAAATGATTCATACTTGATACATAAGAAAATTTAAAGTGTGAAAAATATGGGAGATTTGAACCTAGAATCTGGTGATACATCACTTAGGAATTAATTTTCTTTATGCAAAAATGAAAATAAATCACCAATTACAAGAAAAGCCACATCGAGTATACTTAATTTCCTTGATGCAAAACTTGAAATAAATGATCTTAGGTTTTTATATTCCTCTGGTAAAAGAAATATATATAAGCTCATGAGCAACTCAGCGTGAGTTCCCTGTTCGAGTAATTGCGTGGTTAAGTCACATACAACTCTATAGTTAGGTAAATACAAAGAAATAATAATTATTTAAGGAGGCACAACAGCTTTACAAAAATAATAAAGGTTTTTTTCTTATTTACTCTGTATACAGTGTTATACAGGTATATATGCTTCATTTAAGCTGTAAAACTTAAGATGATTTCCTGTGCTACCTTGGATTTGCTCAAGAATTGAGTGAGAACAGTTTGAAGGCATTCCAGTGCTTAAATGTCAACTATACAATTTTCTTCTCTGCGCACTTGTACTGAAACTTGAATCTGGAACGAAACCCACTTGATTTTTTCAAGAGTTGGTTTGGAAGATGCTGAATTTATTACCAGGACTCTGTCATTTACTGTGGACGCAGAACCTACAATAATACTCGACAATTTTGGCCGGAATAATGTTTACACAGTGAAAGTTCGATGTATATATATACAAACACTGGGCAAGTAAAAGTTCGTCATATATATTCCAAAACCATATATTTAAGTTTTTTTTTTAAGAAATGAAACACACAAATTTGATTATTTATTGAATTCACTATAGATTTCTATTGTAGTTATATACAAAATCTGAATTGAAAAAAGTTACAACATGATAATAAACTGAAACAAATTAATTTATAAACTTGACACAAATTTATACAGTTGTTTATTACAATAACAATAAAACTAGGAAATTTTCATGCGCACAACGATCACGTCTCTGAGCTAGGTATTGCGATCGCAGAGGAACCACAGTAACCGCCATGAGTGCGCCTGGGGGTGGGGAGCCTTCTCCCACCCCGTCGATCTCATTAGAGGAAGCATTCCGAAGGTTGTTAATGCATAAAGGGAAGAAACATATGAACCCAGAAGTCCCGAAATTTATCAAAAAATTGGAGGAAATTCCTGAGATCGCCCTGCTAGAAGATCAACCGATAAAAATTTCCCTAGCCCTGGCTGACAGAGGGTTGGTAGGACAATTTATGGGATGTTGTCCCTCTACAAAAACAACAGATGACTGGATCCAACGCAACTGGAGACCTCAGCTGAAAAACAATGTGATCTATTATGCTGTCGGAAGAGGGTATTTCATTTTCGAGTTCACCTCCAAAGAAGATCGAGATCTGGTATTCAGAAACAGTCCATATTTCATGGGAAATCAGGGTATGTATCTTAATAAATGGACCCCCAAATTCGATCCTTCAGTCGATGTCCCAGTCTGGGTCCGGATCCCCAATCTTCTGATCCATTGCTGGAGCTATCACACCTTGCAGAAGATTGGAAATGGTCTAGGCCGTTTCATCGACAAAGCAGATAACAAGGGCCAATATACCTGCGCAATAATCTGTGTGGAAGTCGATCTAGAAGCGGGACTGCCCGAAGCGGTAAAACTTACAATCAGAGAATGGAATCACTATCAAAAATTGGATTACGAGCAATTTCCTTTCAAATGCAGAACCTGTCATGAACATGGACACTTCCAACGAAATTTCCCAAAAGCCCCAACAGGGAACAAAGTGGACGAAGAAGGATGGAAAGAGATAAAAAAGGGCAAGGCAATCCCAAAACCAACTGAGAAGAAAAATTCAAGGACATTGGTGAAGCCCCAGCCTAATCCAAAGGCCAAAGAAGTTCCAAAAGAAGGTTCTTCCTCTAGGGAAAAGGTGGATACCAATGAGATCCAAGAGGAACCAAAAGACCCATCGAAGAAAGTGAAAGAAGTCGAGGCAAAAACAAACCTTCCTCCATCAAAGGATGATCAAGGGGAAAAAGAAGAAAACGAGGAACACATCAGTCTTGGCTTTGATTCTGGGGGAGAATCAGAAGATGGAGACTCCGAATCAGACAGCTCGCAAGTCACTCCTATCAAGTCGGCCAGGGGTCGAAAGTCCAAGAAGAAATAGAGAGAGGAAAAAACTTATCTGGATGTACTCCAAGGCTCCCAGAAAATTCTCAAAGGAATGATGAATACCAGATCCAGGTGCAAGCATGGTCAGGATCCAAAAGGAGCCACAACCTCCGAAGCCAGTAAATAATGAAATACGCCTCCTGGAATTGCAGAGGGTTAGGCATCAGGCTGAAAGAAGAAGCTCTGAAAGACATTGTGAGTATGTACTCGCCTGAAATCATTCTCATCCAGGAGACAAAGTTGGAGGACCTTCTTCTCCTCCAAGCAAGCAAAGCATTATGGCATAAAGGCCAAGGGAGAGCTATCAGTGCTAGAGGCGCCTCTGGAGGGATTGCCTCCTTCTGGGACAACTCCAAATATGATCTGATTTATGAAGAATGTTGCCCCCACTGGCTATTCACTAAGCTCCTCCAAAAAGAATCTGGGCATCAAGTAAGTATGTTCAATCTATATGCTCCGGTCTTACCAGCCGAGAAAAAAATTTGTTGGGACTCACTCTAGTCCTATCTTTTCTTGCACAATCCAGAAAATATTATTATTACAGGTGATATGAATGCTACGCTAGCTGCAGAAGAGAGAAAGGGGGGCTCACCAGTCAGGGACCCAGCTAGAGAATGGGTTGAAGACCTCATGTTAGGTTGGGATCTAGAGGATATCAAGCCCACATCTGGGAAATTCACCTGGTCCAACAAAAGGATAGGCCCCAGTGAGATTGCTGCTCGTTTGGACAGATTTCTTGTCCAAACCTCCTTCTTGATCTGTGGTCTAATGGCCACCTCTAAAATTTTGTCGAGCTACACCTCTGATCATAAACCCATTCTGCTTGAGCTCTCCCTAGATGGAAACCTTGGCCCCATTTCCTTTAGATTCAGTCCTCTATGGATACATCCAGAAGGTTTCCAGGAGGTGGTCTCCGAGGCCTGGAACCAACAAGTCCAAGGATCCCCTTCCTTTGTGTGGGAAGAAAAATTGAGGGGACTTAAAAGAGAGCTCAAGGAGTGGGCTAAAAGGTTGAAAACGCCCACCGCCAAAAGAAAGGAGACGCATGACAGCATAACAGTCCATCAATTAACAATGGAGAAATCTGATGTAACTCAAAACCTCCTTCAAAAAGAAGTAGAGCTACAAAAATATTTCCATAGAGCAAGTAGGGATGAAGAAGAGTTCTGAAGACAGAAGTCCAGAAATATTTGGTTACATGCCAGAGACAAAAATACAAGCTACTTCCACAAGCAAGTTGAAGCACGCAAGCACTTGAAAAAAGTAAATGAAATTCACTATCAAAACACTGTGGTTAAAGATTTTGAAGGCATAAAGAGAGCAACCCACTCTTTCTTCAAAGATCTTTACTAGGCCCCAAAAGACCCTCCTATCGATTCTCAAGCCTATCCGATTGAACTAATTCCTCATTGTGTTCAAGATTCTGATAATATTATGCTGACTGCTCCGATCAGTATGAATGAGCTTAAAAAAGCTTTGGATTGCATGGAACCAGATAAAGCTCCTAGCCCTGATGGGTTCACAGCAAGCTTCTACCTGACTTGCTGGCCTACAATTAAAAAAGATCTTCTGAGAATGGTCGAGAAATCTCAGACATGTGCCAAGATTGGAGGCAGTACCAACTCGGCCTTCCTTGCCTTGATTCCGAAAGATAAAGGCGCCACCGAATTCAACAGATTCTGGCCCATCTCTCTGTGTAATACAAGTTATAATATGGTTACCAAAATAATAGCCAACCGTCTTAAGAAAATTCTGCCGGTCATCATCCCTGAAAAACAAGGAGGATTCATCAAAGGGAGAAAGATTCTTGACAATATTGTGATGGTGCAAGAAGAAATTCACTCAAGCTGTCATAAAAAAGAGAAAGGTATGGTGATTAAGCTAGATTTGGAAAATCCCTTTGATAGGGTGAGACATGAATTCCTATTTTCTGTGATGGAGAAATTTGGCTTCTCAAAAGCTTTCATAAATTGGGTGAAAGCCTGCATAGCCTCCCCTTGGATAGCACCATTGGTTAATGGTCGATCAACGGAATTCTGCCAAGCCTCGAGGAGGCTAAGACAAGGTTGCCCAGTGTCCCCGCTTCTTTACGCTATTCAAGCTTCGGTGCTCAGCTTCCAGCTAGACTACTGTCAACAGATCCAAACACTGCCAGGCCTTAGGATGGCTCACAATGTTAAAGACATAAGTCATGCCCAGTTTTCTGATGATACATTATTGCTTGGAGGAGCAAGCGTAAATTATGCAAGGTCCTTCAAGAAGGAGCTAGACATTTATAGGGAGGTTTCGGGCAGCAAGATCAACTATCTAAAAAGCACGATCTATGGCTAGAATTGCTCGATCAAGGAATTGACAGACATAGCAAGGCTGCTAGAAATGAAAGGAACCCTGACCTGGGAGTCATTTAAGTATCTTGGGATCCCAATCTTCAAATAAAATCCTAGAGTATCTCACTGGATGCCCCTGCTAGACAAGCTAAAACTCAGAATACAAGCTTGGGGAGCCTCATGGTTGAAAAATGTCGGGAAGGTAATCCTAATGAAATCTGTTCTCATAAGTCTACCTTTATATTAGAATTCCATTCTACTTGCCCCTAAAACTTTTATTAGTAAAGTGGATGGTCTTCTGAGAAGATTTATGTGGGAGGGGGGGAAAATAATGAAAGAAGGCTCCATTTAGTACATTGGGACACTCTTAAGAAGCCATTCTTGGAAGGAGGTCTCCAAATGCGTGATCTGGCTGCCCAAAATCTTGCTCTGGGCTCAAAGCTCCTTTGGAACATTATTTCTGGGAATCATAGTTGGAGCAAGAGAGTTCTGTGGAAAAAATATTTTCATGGGCAGCGCTTGAGGTGTTTGGACCAACCTCCAAGAATAACCAAAGGATCTTCGGTTTTCAAACTCTCTCTCACAGCAATGGAGCATTTCAGTCACAAGCTATACTGGATCCCAGGTAATGGGAAAAAAATAAGAATTTGGGAAGATTCGATCCTTAGAGATCAACCCTTGAATCAGATGGAAGAACTTGTAAATATCAGATTTTGGCTTCAGGCCAGCAATCTGAAAACCCTTTGGGACATCTCCAATTGGACTGATGATGCAAGAAGTCTTTGGGATGGTTGGAATCTGGGGGAGGTCCCTCAAAGGCTGGATGGTGAAGTCACTTTATTGTTGGATTCGCTCCAAGGAAAATCTCCTTTAAAGGCCTCTTCTAAGGACAAAAGAGGGTGGGGCTCACTTTCAAGCTTATACTCAGTAGCAAAAGGTTACAAAAGTATGATGGCTGTCCCAAACGTTCCTCTGGATCCAACTCAATGGAATTTTATTTGGTCTTTTCCTTCACTTCCCAAAGTTGACTTCTTTTGCTGGACATTGGCGCATAAAATTATCCTCACTAGAGATAACATGCGAAGGTGTGGATTGGAAGGGCCCTCCAGGTGCCCTCTATGTGTTTCGGATGAAGAAACGACTAATCATCTGTTGTTAATGTGCCCCTTTTCTCAAGAAGTTTGGAGGGGTGTCCTGATGTTAGGTCCTGACAAAATTGAGCTTCCTAGAAATATTCCAGACCTACTAAGAAACTGGGCCAAATTATCCCCGTTCTGTCTCTCCAAAAGAAGCCTTCTCAAGACTGGCTGGATGTGGATACCCAAATTCACATGCTGGAAACTGTGGCTGGAGAGGAACAACAGAATTTTCAGGGAGGAGAGTTGTAATCCTGTCAGAGTTATCACTAAAATCAAAGCTCTGTTGGGTGAGGCCTTAGAAGCCAAACCTGCCTTTAGAAATGATATGATCTTGGACATCGAGGAAGATCAATGGCTAAAAGAGCTAGTTCCAAACCATAAGGATAGAACCATTCCTCCTGCAAAAGCCTTTACTAATTGGGAAATTCGTCTGGAAGAGCTAGAATTCATTAAATGGAGATCAACACTAGATGATCACTACCTTTTCTTTGATGGGGCCTCTAAAGGTAACCCAAGAGTGGCGGGTGGCAGTGGAGTTATCTTGAGTCCTGGAGACTTAACTGAGCCGCGGTTTGCATGGGGTCTGGCCAATGAAACAAACAACAGAGCGGAGGCTCTTGCTCTATGGCAGGGTCTAAATCTGGCTATCAAGAGAAATTTCCTATCCATCTCAGTCTTTGGAGACTCTAGGCTAATTATCCAGGCTATGAACTCTCGAAAGAACCCTTCTTAGGTCCAATTAGCCTCCACACTCAAAAAAATCAGGTTAGTACTGCCCAAGTTTCACAAAATCTCCTTCTTTCATATTATGAGGAAGTTAAACTCTCAGGCGGTTTTGGAAGCCAATCTTGGCTCTCTCTGGAGCAAGAGATCTCTGTTAGTTAATGATATTGAATCAAACTGCAACATTCCATAATTCTGAAGAAGACTGGGCCTCTTTACCTCTGAGCAATCTTCTGTTTCAGATTACTCTCCAATACCCAGAGCTTCAGGGCCAGATCAAAATGAGCAGGCATATGTTAGGAAACTCGGACTCATCTACAAGGAAAAAATCATAACGCAACCCCTTCATTTTCGCTCTCTGCTTTCTGTTGGAATTCATTTCTGCTTCATTCTGCAATCAGTTGGGTAAGTGTTGGGAGGTTCACGAAGGCTGCATCAAGGCTAGTTTAGATAGCAGAAAGACCTCTGCTGCAATTTATAATAAAACAACAAGCAATGCTGGCAATGTTGACACCTCACCTGGCAAACTTGAGCACAAAGTAAGAATCCACCAGATAAACCAAAAGAAAACAAGTAATGAGCTATTGGAAGACTCAGCATTGGAAGTTCGGTGCGATGGGTCTCCTCTCGGCAAGCTAGGAAGCAAAGCTAAGATGCTGCAGGCAAACACAAAGGAAAATCAAGACACCACTCTGAAACCAGATCAAGCGCATATCCAAGCCTTTATCTGCAAACACAGTGTAATCCCATTAGCATACTTATAAGAAGTTAAATTCATTCTCCTCACCTCCTATCAAAGCGAAATCAAAATCTGTAACAAGGAAACACAGAGTAGCCCTGTTAAAGCCCTCGGCAGCTGTTTTGCCGAATCTTAAATAAAATCTAACCGTTATTGTAAAAAAAAACAATAAAACTAAGGGATATACATAAAAATCACTAAGTTATATATTTATTTTAAATTTTTATTATTAAATATGAGTCAGAATCTTAAATCTATTAGTTTTAAGTGTGATTTTTTGGAATTTTTTACGGTTTATTTTCCGATCTGATTTGTGTGGAATCTGATAGGGATTCATTGAAATCACAAGTTTGAGAGATGAACTCTTCACAATCAAGTGCTCCACGGGGTTTTGAGGGAGCTGCAACCATATATGCAATAAAAAAAACCAGTTTAACCAACACAAATCAAAATTTGGGCACAATTTTTTTCACCGGATTCTAGCCAAAAATCTTGGAAAGTCCAAAAGGTGAACTGAATCTATATATGCAATCAAAAAACCAGTTTAACCAATACAAATCAAAATTTGGCCACAAATTTTATTCCAAATTCCAACTAGAAATCTTGGAAACTCCAAAAGGTCCCACTTGAAAGACTACTCCATTTTAAATTATTATTATTAATTATAAAAAGATTAATATATGAGTTAAACATATATCCATATAAAAAAATATGGAACAATATTCTTCACCATGGATATTTATCTCCATTTTACCATGGAAATTCTTAATCTGTAAATAGGCTTTGCTACAATACTGTCACCCAATACCATGACTTATCAATTCCACATGCCCAAACAAAGATAACCCGCTTCATATGACACTTGTTCATATGAAATTTTTCTAAATAATCAATTTAATTAAAGAAACAGAAAGACACCTACATTGGCTATAAATCTCAACGTTTCATTTATGTATATTACTAAAGTTAAATCTACCATGCACCTAATAATTATTAATAATTAAATTAAAATTCTAAAAATCCTATTAAAAAATAGACATGCCTATCCACATAATTATTACATTTCACTCACATTTTTTTTATTCACATCCTGTTAAAATCAATTTCATTACAATACCATGGGTGCATACAACTTTTACTTTGAATTGGTCTCACACTTGACAATCTCCTACTTGAGACCAAATCGAAGCCAAATCTTTTCCCAAAATTCCTTTCATCATGTTTGCATTACACCAGCCAAGGTTTTACAAAGTCATTGCTTATCCCTTAGCAAAATCTTTGTTAACATATCAATGTGATTATCTTTAATATGTTACCAGCCCATCACGTAACACTTTATCCAATGATATCGAACAATAATGTACTTTGTCTTAGAATGATATGCTAGTTATTTTGCTAAATGAATGACGCTTTGCCTCTCAGAATGCAACACATATTTATCTTTTTTATTCCCAACTCTTCTAAGAATCATGACATCCATAACATTTCTTTGCAATCTTCTATGGCATCTATGTATTCTGCTTCTGTTGTGTAGAGTGCTACTACTTTCAGCAATCTAGACATCCAAGACACTGCAACACCTTCAAAAAGTATATAAATAACCAGCAGTGGACTTTCTAGTATCCACATCTCCAACCATATTTGCATCTACCTAACCTTCAAGACCAACATTATTATTATCAAAACATAAACAATAATTACTAGTACCCTTGAAACAAAGTTACCAATCAAATGAGAACTATCACCTCAAAACGAAAATTCTAGCTAAAAAATCCAAAGAAACATGAAAAAACAACCTGAAAACTAAAAGTGTTGATGCTGGAATAACAAATATTTTTTATTTTTCAGATAAATTTTCAACTTTTTTTAAAAATGGAAGTAAAAGCTTTTTTTTTTTGTGCAAAAAACACTTTGAAAAAGAAACGTATTGATGCTAGAATAATTTATTTATTTATTTTTTTCTTAAATTTTCAACATTTTATAATAATGAAGTAAAATATGAAGACTCCTAAAAACCTTAAACTATAGACATGACATTAAAGGTAAAATATCACCTTTATGTAAACCTTAAAATTCCAACCATTTTTAGCCATGGTATTAATATTCTTTTAAAAAATTATTACCATTTAATTTATATTAATTTATTTTTATTTTAAATTTATCATATTAATAACAATTTATTAAATATAATGTTGTTTTTTTTTAATAATATATTGAAGTTAATGCATACAAAACAAATGAATTTATGTGAATTTGAAGTTTTTGATAGTCCTTCCATTAAAACATTTGTCTTTTTGGAAATTTGTGTAAATATTTTATTTTTAAATAATTTTAAGATTTTGAAATTTCCAAATTATTTTTTAAAAACTATATTTCATTATTCTATATATATATATATTAATTATATTTTTATATAATAATAATAATTTAATATTAAAATTTTATTTCTTTTGTTTAATAAATCGAAATAATACACATATTGAAAGTGGGAAAAAAAATCAATTAAAAAAAAATTGTCTTATCCACCACAAACAGAGTACACCATCAACAAAAAATTGTTCTCCTTGATTGATTACTTCTACATAGTTTTTATTTTAACATATATATCCATCTACTCTGAATTCCCTATCATCAGCCACACCTCCAATATTATTGACTTATTAAGCTGACCCAATTATAACGATCTTGGAGCGCTTCTTTCCCTTCTCCTTGTTCAGGAAAACAAGATATTGAAGAATGACAATTAGAATCTTTTCTTGAGGTCTGATAGACCACATTGATCTTAATTTACGTTAATCATCATCATAATAAAATGAAATCTATTAAGAATATAAAAACATTATTATTAATAATAAGTCAATAAAAATATATATTAAAACATTTTTTTTTTAAATATGAAAAAAATATATCCAATTATATATATATATATATATTAAAAATTTTGAAAAAAAAACAAAATTAACTTATAAAAGATAAATAATAATAATAATACAAAAATAAAAAAATAAAATAAAAAAAATATTTCAAAAAAAACATAATTTAGGAAAAAATTTAAAAAAATAATCCAAAAAAAAAGAAAAATAAGAATAAATAAATAATATTGATGAGATTTAAAAAAAACAAAAAAAACATTAACAAAAACACAATTAATTTTTTTTAAATGAAATAATTAAAAAAACATTTAAAAAATATTAAACTTATTAAAAAAAAAACATTAAAAAAATAAATCTGCTTGAATGTGATTTTCACAGAAAGATTTTATACACAATTTTATGGATCACAGAAGCCAAATTCCTAACATTAAAAAAATAAATTGAAAAAAAACAATAAAAAATATTAAGGAAACAAAAATTAAAAAAATTTAAATTGAAAAAAAATATTAAAAAATTGGGCCTGATTGATTCTCAGAAGCAACTTGGCTGCCTAGGGCCTCGAGCTTGGGCGGGCAGGTCGATTCCCGGAATTAACCTGGGCCCAATTTTTTAATATATATATCGCTAGGATACAAACTAATTCTCATGAGCTTCAGAGTGAGACCGGACAATGGTCTATTCCCAAGACTCCCTAGAACGATATAATCTGCTAGATTTGCGATACTAAACAGGTGGAAGATGAAAAAAACTTCCTTTTAAACTGCTCGATTCTTATTCACATCCGCTCTTAATTCCCTAACATATGCCACACTTCCAATCTTCTTGACCTATTAAGCCAACCAACCTATATCGATCTTGGAGCGCTTCTTTCCTTTCTCTTTGATCATAGAAACAAGATTTTTAAAAACTCAAACTTAGATTCTTTTTTGAGGTCCAATAGGCCCCATTGGTCTTAGCGGACGTTAATCATCATTATCATCACACATATATTTATTTAATTTTTTTTTTCTTTTATTGTTTTTTTTCAATTTTTTTGTAATATTTTTTTTAATAAGTTTAATTTGTTTTTTATTTTTATTTTTATTTTAACTTTTTAAAAGGAAAAAAATCAAATATTTAAATTTAAATTTTAAATTTTCGATTCTCTGGAATTGACTTTGGCTGCCTAGGCCTCTGTTTTTAATTTTAATGTTTTAAATGTTTTTAATAATGTGTGTGTGGTTTTTGTTTTTTTTTTTTTTTTTTTTAATTAATTTAATTTTTGTAAAAAAAATTGTTTTAATGTTTTTTATTTTATTTTAATGTTTATTTTAATTATTTGTTATGTTTTATCAAGACTAAAGTCATGATCTTTAAATCCAAAAAGATCACCCATGGTAGTTTCGTTTATAATAGCCAATGCTTAGAATAGGTTTCTTCTTATAAATATTTGCGTATTGAATTTCCTCATCAACTCAACTGGAATTATAGCATCGAGAAAATGATTATTGGAGGTTGGAAAGTTTATTATGATCTTGAAAACAATTGTAAGTCGGTTGATCTTTACATTTGGAGTAAAAAGAGGTTCCTCTTTGAGACTCTCGTCAGCCCTGTTGTCTTATGCAGATGTGAAGTTTGGGGTTGCAGTATATCCAGAGAGTCATGGAGGAAGATTGAGACGATTCAAAAGAAATTCGTAACCTACAACCTAAAGCTCATGGGAAATACTCCCTATCCTATCCTCTTGATCAAAGCTGGTCTATCCCCCATTGAAAATACAACTATGTTTAGATATCTGATGTATAAGAAGAAGCTTTACAACTTGGAATCCAAAAGGCTCGGAAAAATTGCTTCTAACTTTAGTCAAAACCCCTATCTTTGACTCAAGCGCGTGTGGCATAAGAATGCCTAGTATTTTCTCAACCATTGGGGAATTAAGGAGGAGATCAGTATGGGAAGAAAATATAGTGTCAAAAATACTATTACCTCCATGTTTAAGGACAAGCTACATGGGAGGATAAGGAGCTGGAGGGTAAAAATAAGCTAAGATACTATAAGGAGGTGATCAACCCCACCCTTAGTAACCAAAATTATCTTTTTGTGTTGACCAACACTAAGAAAAAAATGAACATCTCTATGATAAGAACTAATTCTCATGAGCTTCAAAGTGAGACTGGGCGGTGGTCTATTCCCAAGACTCCTTGGAACAATAGAATCTGTCAGATTTGCGATACTAGGCATGTGGAAGATGAAAAACACTTCATTTTAGACAACCCGACTCTTACTCACATCCGCTCTCAATTCCCTAACATCTACGACACTTCCAATCTTCTTGACTTATTAAGCCAACCCATCTATAGGGATCTTGGAGCGCTTCTTTCCCTTCTCTTTGATCATAGAAACAAGATTTTGAATAATCACACCTAGATTATTTTTATTTTTCTTTTCTTGAGGTCTGATATGCCACATTGGTCTTAGTGGACATTAATCATCATCATCATCATTTATTTATTTTATTGTATTTTTTTTTTTAAAGATTTTGTTGATATATATATATATATAGGTTATTTTTACTTAAATTTTTATCAATGTTTTTTTTTGGGAATAAAAACTTCAAATGTACTCATTTTTTGATATAAATTCATAAGAAAATCATAAAATTTGTTATTTTTCTAATTTTTTTATTCGTATTTTTTCATAAACATATTTTATTTAACATGTAATTTTTAGCGAAAATGTCATAATATGTATTTTTATTATTATATCCATATGAAAAATGTGGATTTTTTGCCGAGTGTTTAAAATTATTATTTTTTAGTGATAGTTATTTTTTGTGTATTGAAATATTAATTAGTGATAAATAAATATAAAAAAAATCCTAACCTCAAAATATTAATGTTATTATTTTTTTAAAACTTTGCAAAAAATATTAAAAATTTCATTATAAAAAAAATTGCAAAGAAAAATAAAAAACACATGTTTGGAAAATCCTTAAAAAACAAACATCTTAGGACGAAAAATAAGAAAAGGAATAAGACAACTTGAAAAATGGTAAAATAATCAACATTTAAAAAAAAGATTGTGCATATTTAGGACATAAGAAAATTTAAAGTGTTAAAAATATGTCTTATAAAAAATGTTGATGTTTTTCAAAATCCACATGAAAATCACCAACATTTAAAAAAGTTATCCACTTAATACATTAGAAAATTTAAAGTGTAAAAAAAGGTCCTCTAAACAAAAATAGTTGAAGCTGCATCAACACTTATCAAAATCAACATGAAAATCACTAACATTTAAAAAAAAATGTTCATACTTGATATGTAAGAAAATTTGAAGTATCAGAAATAAGCCTTCTAAAAAAATGGGTTGACGCTGCATCAACACTTTTCAAAATTATGATGAAAATCACTAACATTTAAAAAAAAATATTCATACTTGATACATAAGAAAAATTAAAGTGTAAAAAATATGCTAAAAAAGGTGTATTTTGAATAACCACTTTTCAAAATCAGGGGGTTTTTTCGCTACCTCAAAAAAGTGGGTAATCGGTAAAGTTTCCGTTTGATCTGTAACTATGTTTTGATATACCTCAAAATCCACTTTACTGTTTACCAATGTTGTTTGTTTGAATTTGCAGGGAACCTGCTCACTACTCCCACCCAATGTGCAATATTTGGATGAGTACATACCATGAAATACATCAAACTACCAATTGTTGAAGCATAAGGGGTTTTACCCATTTCCCCCTTCTTCTTGTCATCATAAGGGCACAAATCAATGTTAAGTTTGAAGTGTGATGCTAGGGGTTTACAAACTAGTTGGTATCTTTCATATTGAAACTGTCTAATACATTCTCAATATAATTTTTTTTTGACAACCACAACTTTCTGTTCTTTCTGTCATGTATAATCCTCACGCCTAATATTTATTGTGTTGAACCTAAATCTTTAAATTATTGCAAATTGATTGCCCAAATATTTCTTCAACCTCTTGATTATGTTCATATCATTTCCAACAAATAATATATCATCCACATACAAGAGTATTATAAGATATTTTTCTTGGTCATACTTCTTGATGTAGAAACAACAACAAACCTCTAGTCTTTTGAAAGCCATGCTCCAACATATATGAATCAAATTTCTTGTACCGCTGGTGAGGTGTTTATTTCAACCCATATCAACTCTTCTTCAACCTAGATACAAGGCTCTCTTTACCTTTTACCTTTAATCCTTCCAATTGTTACATATAAATTTCCTCCTTAAATTCTCCATGAAGGAAAGTTGTCTTCACATCTAATTTTTCACATTCCAAGTTTAAAACAACAATGATACCACAAATACCTCTTATGATGGCATTTTAACAACAAGTGATTTTTTTCTTTTTGTAAAGTCAATACCTTCTTTTTGGGCAAATTCGTTCACCACTAGCCTTGCTTTGCATATTTCCTTCTTCTCCTCACCCTTATGTTTAATCTTGTATACCCATTTGTTTTGTAGGGTGTTTCTTCCTTCTGGAAGCTTCACTAACTCCCAAGTTTTATTTTCCAACAAAGAGTCTATTTCTTTCTTCCACTTTTTATTAATTTTTACTTCAAAAACTTTCTAAAAACAATGAGGTTCACCTTCATCAGTTAGAAAAATATAATTTTAGGGTGGATACCTTTGTGAGGGCTTATGAGGCCTAGTAAACCTGTGAACCAACTGTGGCATGTGTTTTCCAGTTAAATCTCTTGTAATGGTTGCGACAAGTATTCTTCTATTGGGAGCTTGACAATACTGAGTGGGAAGGGGGTGTGTGAATCAATATTGTGTAGTATGGATCATATTTTTACTACTTTTTACATTTTTTCATGTAATGGAAAATATACATGACTTTCATAAAGGGAATATGCGTATGTGCACACTTTTCTCACACATAAACAACATATATTTCTGAATTCTCATATCTTTTAACTTTTTACCTTTTATTACTTTATTATCTGAACAATTCACTAATCAACAACATATATAAAAATCACATGCACATATATGAGCATCATATAAGAAATCAGATCATATAACCAAATGAGCAACACATCAAGTTAACATCATCAACCATATGAACACATGATATAAGGTGGAAACCCTTCCAGGAGAAGAACCATCATTTGTCTTGTTTTTTTTTTCTTCTTTATTATTTAAATCTTCTTTTTACATAAAATTAATAGCCACCACTAGTGTGCAAGCCACAACTTTCGATGCATGCGAGCAACCACCCACTCTAGGCCACTACTTGACAAAATCCATCACTACCTCAGCTATATAGGGCACTACTCGCTAGATACCCCAACACCCAATAGTGTTTCCAGCCACCACTGGAAGAAATACACCGCTCCCAAGTTCTCAAGACACAACCCAAAGGAAGCCACCACTCCCTGAATATGTAAGACACCACTTTTTGAGTGGAGGTCCCAATCTTCAAGCTCTTGTGGACCTCTTTTCATACATTTTCAAACTAGGATCCACCTGCAACATAGAAAACTCATAGGCCTTGTTTCATATAATTTTCATATTGGACCCACTATAACTTTATGCTCATCAACTGAATACAAATAACTCCACTGACTCAAATACAACTCTACTCACAAAACTATCTCATACATTCACTGCATACAATTCTCTCATCACCCCAACAAGCATACTCTGACATACAAACTCTAGAAGCTACATGCTCTCATCAATTCTAAATACAAGACACTAAGAACATGGTTTTTTCATCATAAAAAATACATGGCATCAATGAACATAACAATACATTGACTCAAAGCCATTGAATCCTACATCAACATCACTGTTAGCAACCCTATTCAAACCTATAACAACAAATTTGTTCTCCATAGAAATAACAACTTTGTCCACAACATAACATCAATAATACAATACTAGCCATCAAATGAAACACACTACCTCAAATATGATCTCTGATTGATTTGCATATTCATCTAATCTACAAATCTGCTACTCTTTTGCATAAATAACTCTGATAATACTATATAACATCTAACTTCAATTAGATCCATGACCACACCATTTTAACCTATTTTTCCATATGAAAACTAGACCAAATCATTGCATTGAAGACACTCCACTTCGTCCTGATGACCAAATCCAAGTAGAACTCCTAAATATTGACCCAATTTTGATGACTCTTTTTCGTTATTGTGACGATGTTTCGTCACTATAACGATGCAAGGAGATGTCACGAAACATTGTTTCCAATACAATTTTTTTTTGACATCTTCTTTTTCGTCAGAATTCTGACGATAGTAGTTGTCGAATATTTGACATCTGTTGATCAGGGTGCCATAATACCGGTGGCATTGAGAAGGAACTGACATCAAAATACCAATGTCATTGGACATTAAAAAAAAAAATTGAACGAGCTTCCATCTAGAGATTCAGAGGCCCTAAAGAAAAATATTCGTTAATTCAAGCACATATAAGACTAAATATATTTAAAAAACATCACCTAATGTGTAGTGGAATGGAGGGTTTTAGAGAATAACAAAAATGTCCTATATAGTCAATAATGCCAGAGTTTCTATTAAAGTTTATGGAAATACTTATACGAATGGTCATCCACAAAACATTATGCTATTTTTTAGAAGGATTTGCACAAATTGTTTGAAAATGGTACTTTCAGGGAGTAACTAGAATGAAATGATTCATGATTATAAAAGTTACCCGATAAAAGTTGTAAGTTCAAAGAGTTACAAAATCCATTTCCCCAAACTGGTTTCTAAGATAGTGGAATGTATGGTGAGAGGAAAATGTTGGAATTTACAATCGATCATAGTCACTTTGAAAATGACGGGGGATTAAAATATCATTATACATGACAAGTTCTTGTCAATATTTAAGCCAATGTATAGATACCCGACAACAACCTTAATATGAGAATTATTTTATTTCAGTAAGGGAACAAAAACTATAACTTAAGGTTGCATCAATGGTTTCATAAAAAAGTTTCTTGTATCTAGTTGTAGTAATTACGCATTAAAATTGCAACAACTGTGGCTTGAGGTTGCAACAATTGTGACTTAGGGACGCAACATCCGCAACTTAGAATGAATCATATTATATATAAAAGAAAAAATATATATATTAAGAGATCATTAGACCTAAAAATTCCTTGTCAATACTGAAGCGAAGGCATACATACATGACAAAAACCTTTATACGAGAATTATTTTATTTGAGTAAGGGAACAACAACTGTAACTTAAGGTTGCAACAATGATTCCATAAAAAATTTCTTGTATCCAATTGAAATAGTTGTGCGTTAAAGCTGCAACAAATGTGGCCTGAGGTTGCAGGAGTCGTGACTTGGGCATGGAACATCTACGACTTAGAATTATATATATATATATATATATATATATATATATATATATATATATATATACCTTAAAAGTCCATGTCAATATTGAAGCCGAGGTATAGATATAAGACATAAACCTTGATACGAGAATTATTTTATTTGAGTGAGGGAACAACAACTATAACTTAAGGTTTTAGTAGTGGTTCCATAAAACAACTGTTTGTATTCGGTTGCAGTAATTGTGAATTAAAGTTACAACAAATGTGGCTTGAGGTTGCAGGAGATGTAACTAGGGGATGCAACATCTGTGACTTAGAATAAAACATATTATATATAAAATATATCATCGTTGTGCAGTGACATTAAAATATATCAAAATCTATCAAACATTTTCAAATATAATATTTGGGATCAAAATACATCTAAGGAAAATGGTCCACAATTTCTACATTGGTTGTCATGAAATTTGGTGAAAGAACATTTTAGCAAAAAAGGAAAATGAAAAATATAATAATAATTTTGTATTCTTTTGACCAATCCAAGATCAAATATATCGAAAATTTATTGTTGGTTTGTCAATGGTTGAGCATTCAAAAAAAGGATTGCAACCCATAACATTGAAACGTTTTATGGAATGGAGTTGTTTGAAATTGAACAATCATTGTTTCTTTTATTGTGAATACTAGTGGCTCTTTTCTTAATCGATTAAATTGTTGATTTCAAATTAAATTCCCTTGTAAAAAGACAAGTAGAATCTTTATCTCACTGATAAATAAAATAATATACCTGATGCTCTCAAATCTTACCCACCTTCCAAGCAACTTTGATCCTATTTCCTGGATGACAACGTCAATATTATTTCTTTTCTTGCTCCATGGCTTTTCATAACCCTTTGGAAACAACTGAGGATACAAGGGAATTAACAAGTATCCAGTCCCTCCAAGA
This sequence comes from Pinus albicaulis, assembly GCA_034641835.2. Lineage (NCBI taxonomy): Eukaryota > Viridiplantae > Streptophyta > Pinopsida > Pinales > Pinaceae > Pinus > Pinus albicaulis. Next base: position 1,281,718,466 of record CM076578.1, read on the forward strand.
ATCTTCTTTAGCGTTTTTCTTAGAATTTTGGCATTCCTTTAACTGTTCCTCACTTCTCTGCAGCAATGAGCAACAAGTACATTGAATCATACATACATACATTAAATCATATTTTTATTCATATGAAACTATTTTCAAGGGAAAATCTTAGTAAAAAGTTATTGGCATCATTCTCTTAGACATGAGCATGAAAATAAAAAGATGGGTAGAATTTAGAACAAACTAACTATTATTTTCAATTCTAAAATTTTGAGTTATTGTCAAGGAACAAAATAAAAAAGAACCACATATGCCAGCTGACTGTGATTGAAAATAAGTCTTAAGGTTCTATGATATATGAAAGAATGAAAAATAACTTCCCTAACCACATATCAAATGATAATGTTTAGTCTGTTTTAACAATAATTCTTCTTCAATGCTTTAACTTGCAAAAGGCCAACCTTTCTTGATAATTCCTATATACACATATGTAACATGAATAATCATAATCATCACAACTCGATAGGAAAAAACTCATAATATGCCATCATCATGTAACATAAATACTCAACTAATTATCATCAAGGGGAAAGCTCATCATAGAGTAATAATTTATTAAGAAACCACATAATTCTAAGTGTCCAACATAGGGAATTCATGCACCTAATTTATATGCAAAGGAAATTTAGGCACCTAATTTAAATGCAAAGTCAAGATTATGCTTGAAATCAACAATAAATTATGTTAGAAAGTGTGGAAACATAGATAGAATACCTCATGTTGTAGGAATAATTAAGACATGTATTCCAAACAAGATAGGAAGCATTTGTTGATTACTCTAAAGGATCCTACTATATCAATTGGTGGTAACATAAATCATAATTTCATGGAAGAATAAGAATTTGACAAGAACATTTCAACTAGTGCGATGCTACTTATTCAACATGTCTTCGAAAAGGGAAGTTTCCAACTTGAGAGACAAAAGGGTGCTTCAATTAGTGAAAAATGGAGAAATTTTAATACAAATATATTCATGGAAGATGGAACAACATGAGTATCAAACGAAATATATCAGTCATAAAATACCTTTGAGAACCCAAAAATAAAAACGACAATAAATCATGTGCATAACACTTTAATTGATATAAATGCAACTAATGGTAATTATTTCTTCTTTTAAATCTCACAATGTTTCCATTTAAACTGATTTGGAAGAGGATTAATTTGAAGCCTCAAATTTTAGTTCAAAAGGGGACATGTTTAGTCCTCTATTTGAAGACAATATATATTTTGAAAGCAACATCTAAGGCAAAGGAAAAGTTCTCAAGCATGCAAAATAATTTTGAGGCTAGCAAGGAGTCTTTTTGAAACATATGAAGAGTATCTATGGTCAGCGAAGGATGATAACATCAAATCAGGGTTTGTTTGTTCTCATATTGAAGTTTTTCATATGGAAAAAGCTGGTAATTCAATAAGTTACCGTAGTCTAAGTTCAAGATCAAGTTTCATTCTCCTTTTAGTTTGTAAGGAAGGTAGGTTGAATGACCTCAGGCCTTTTAATAGGCCAGGATAAATCTTAGTATGCTTAATCAAATCGTCTCAGAGCTTGTAGCCAAAAATCATTTGTTCATGAATTAGAAAGACTAAAATGATCTCAAAAAAGGGCTCACAAATAAGAAACCAAAAATCTCAGAAGTATCCAACATGAGTCTTTAGTCCCATTTCAAACAGATCAAAAATCTCAGATCTAGCTGAAATTTATCAAGGCATCTAAGATTTCTCAGAAGGTCAAAATATTACTCATACAATCTCAACAAAGCTATTTTGTTTCTATCTCAAAAGGTAGATTTATTGAAGCTTGTATAGAAGTCCTAAGCATACAAATTTATCTCAGCAAATGAAGGTTTGATACCTATAGTAACTGAGAAAAGTGTTGTTGACCCAAGAAATCATAAAAGGTATGCATCGTTGCTAATTTGAATCAAATATTTCACTTGTGGAAATAGTTGTGCATCAAGGAGATATGACTATAGTTAAGTACCTAATATTCCCAAGCCTATATTGTTCATGAAATAAAAGTAGACTCAATATATTTCCATCGAAGGATCTTATTTACCTATCTCAATTGGCAAAGTAAAATAAATATTGAAATGGTTAAAGAAACCAAGCCTTTAAAATGGGTTAGATATGATGTCTTAATATCTCAGTCTGAAGTATACTCATATGGCTACTTGAATACGTGCAATGCATTGAGGAGGTTTTCCAGCAAGGGTATAATTTGCGAGAAAGTAGTCTTGACATTTCAAATGAAATTTTTTTGAAGTTGGGTGGTACAAGCTTGATAAGTTCTATACCTTGTGAAAGATACATTGAACTTGATAAGAACATATGTTTCCCTTTGAAAATATTGCATTTTTTATAAGTAATTTTGTTGCATGATATCTATTTTACTCAATCTTGAAAGATGGAGACATGACTTGTTGTCTAATAGTGAAAAAGAGGTTGAGATCCTCTTTGAGATTAAATACTGGAGTCACCTTAAGAAGAATAAATATTTATGTAAAAATCAATATAAAAGTCTCCAAATCAATATGTTGCTATAGATTGTGCAACAATATCTAATGAGGTAGTCACAGTGAATATTTCTGGTTTTGACATAGTATGAATATTTTTGGATATGGAGACTTTATGCTATTTGTAAAGAAATTATCACAGACTATTGAACTTGAACAAAGATATAAATGTGAAAATATTAGGGGTTGAAAGTACAAAAGTGTTGGTTGAGTATCTAGGGTTAGTAAACCCTTGCAAGCCAATTAGGTTTGGAGAAGAAATCCTAGGGTTTGTTGGTAAAACCCTAGGATCAAATGTTTCCGCTAAAATAAGAAACCCTAGCTCTTGCAAAGAAAAGATGACATCTTGATGATGATATGGACAAGTTAGATGCAAGGATTATGAAGGTATAAGAGGAGCCGACATTCTTCTCAAAGATAAGTACTTTTATATCTCTCTTATTTATTACTGATATTGTTACTACTAGATAGTCTTTTGTCTTTGAATTATTTGCTTGATTGTAATTTTTATTCCATGGACTCCTAATGAGGATTACAGATACACAATGAAGGCTTCCAAGGCCCTTGGAAATAGATGGAAGAACATAGAAAATTTGTGATAAAGAGACACTCTATGATGAGAGATAGTGTAAACTAATGTGATCCCAAAAGTGATTGTGAAGCACTTTTTTAATGAGAAGGTTGCACAAACACAAGCTCATTGGAGTTGTGCCAATAGGTTGGGGTTAAATGATATTGGGGGGCCACCTTCATCAACTACAGAGAATTCACTTCATGCTAGATACCTTTCAAGGGAAAATCCTTTGAATCTTACAAAGATAAAAAAAATGAAGATAATATATTGTGGTGGTATGGATAATGAGGGAAACCAATTATGGTTGTAGTTGGTGCACATTTTTGCTATGATGACTAGATCTAGAAATTTTTATTCCTTTTGTTATAAATAATTTCAAGCCCTTGATACATAAACCTTATACACGTGTAATTTCCCTCTGCAGTAGCTCTGTAATTGCAACTTGACTTAGGATGGATGAAACAATTACACCAAATACTTGGATGAAATAATAAGTGCAATTTACATTTTATATATGTTCTTCACCAAAATTTCGGGTTGAAAGCAACAACTTTTGCTCTATATATGCTTGTATATGCATAGGTTTGGCGAAAAGTGGTGAGTATGGTTTACTATAATCAAATTTTCTTCTATGGTGATACTATTGTAACTATTACATAAGAAACCACACAAAGGACAAATGTAGTTTTGAATTGAGCCTGAATTCTCTCTTACAAGTTGCAATATATGCCTCTAGCCAGGTTGTTTTGTCCTAAAAGTGTCTTGTAAGATGTGTGACATGTTGTTCCATCCTTTTAGTAATGTTCTTCTAACTTTCCTCTTTTTGATTGCTAAATAAGAGCAATGTGTTAAGAGGAAAAAAATTATTGTGTGGAATCAAAAAGAGTTCTTAGTTCCTTGAGAATGGGATATAAATGACAAGCCTATGTCATAGTCCCATGTATAAAAAATTATGTAGAAATACCAATTATTAGCACTATATACTAGGTTATTAAATCAATTTCATAGATAATAGGAAGGAAGTAACGATGATAGAAAGTTGTATGGTTTCTATGTTAGGTCCATGTAGATATTTGAATAATTTTTGTGAGGGGATCATGGTATATTAGTTTCCATCTAATTGTATTGATATTATTTCTCTTTTGTTTTTAATAATTGGTATAATTTCAATGACGAAAGGGCCAATTGGAACTTGAATACCCATATGGATTATTGGGAAAATCAACCAAAGGTCCTAAATATAGATCTTAAACCTGAATTTTTACTTATAGAAATTGCAAACAATAATAATTTGGGACATTTAGATAGGATTCATATACACATATGAGCTTCAAAAACTAACCATGTTAGTGGAAAGTATGAACAAGATATGGCAAGCAATGTTTTACAATAAATAAATGACTAAAGTAAATAAATATAAGTAATAATTAAATAATTAATTATTTTATTAATTAAATAAAATTAAAAATAATACAAAAATAAACAAAATCTAATTCATCTCTTAAAAAAATTTATATATATATATAATTCAACAAAAAATGAATTTATAAAATTCAATTTAAATTTCAACCATCCATTTTTTTAAACCTTAATTTTTTTATTTTTATTTTTTTAACTAATATTCATAAACTTAAATATAAATTCATAACAATATATTGTTTATTTAATTAAATAATAATAATAATAAAATAAATTTAAAATAAATAAAAATAAAATAAATACAATAATAATAATAATAATAACAACAAATTATTAATTAATTATATTTTTACATTCCCCAATTAAATTACTTAATCTAATGAAATAAAAAGAAGAAGAATTAATTAAATTAATTAAAAATAAATAATAAATAGAATTAGCCAACCTAATTTTTCTTACTTACTTCCACTCTCTTATATTAAAATACGATCTGGGCTCTTAAATATTTTTCAACCTTCTCATGAAAGTTGGTGCTCCACTGAAGATGGACTCATTTTTGTAGTCCGAAATGTCGGTTTAAAAAAACTCATCAACATGTTATTCCATTCATTATTAAAGTTTTACAAGTATACTAGATCATAATGGATTGAATTTATCAGAAGGCTTAGCATTGAACTTATTCAAATGGACCAAATGACAACACTACAAGGAAAAGACCCTCTAGCGGATGTTTTTGAGGAAACACAAAGAAAAATACCCCACACATCTGTTCCTAGCAGAGGTTACTAGAGGAGGTTGGCGGGCGGAGGGTTTTGCGAATGTTTTCCTATCGGTGCTCTTATCGTCAAAACTCACCCCGATGCTCTCAAAAAAAGAAAGCACCGGTGCGGACAAAATCATTGGCACATCGAACACCGTGCACTCCGTACACACCCGCCCGATGTGTCATAATATAATAGAGCACCGATGCCTCACAACTTGTCCGCGCCAGTGCATTATAAAACACAACACCAACACCGAAACCACCTAATGTGGTAGACAAAAACCGCACCGGTGCATCATAAAAAACGTGCCAAAAAACAAACCGACCAGTGCATTTGTAGCAAACAGTACCGGTGCGCCTATAAACAACGCGCACCGGTAAAGGGTTAAATTAAAAAAATATTTACGACAAAAAACCTGGATTTTTCAATTTTCCAGTGCTCCTGAGGTATTAATTACCGGTTCGCACGATACCATAGAATGAAATGGTGCACACCAAACATTGGCACACCGGACAGCGTGCGCGAAGTACACACACGGCCAGGGCGTCCAATTACTGTAACGCACCGGGGCGTCAAGACTCTTCCGCGCTGGTGCATCATAAAACACCGTGCCAAAACAGAAACGAGCCGACGCATTCTTCTCTAAGAGCACCGGTGCCCCAGAAACTACACGCACTGGAATAACGTTATATAAAAAAAAAAAAAAAAATTAAGGCCAAAAAACCAATGCTTTACGACTATTACGCACCGGTGCTTTACCATTACGCCGCCCCGGTGCATCATCAAATTTTCGCGCCGAAACTGAAACATCCCGGTGCATGGTTAGGGAAATGCCCCAGCGCGTTATAAACAATGCACCAAAATTGATACCGCCTGATGCGGTTTTATTTAACCGCATCGGTGCGCTTATAGAACCCCGCGCACCAAAACAGGGTTAATTAAAAAAAAAATTACGACCAAAAAACTTAATTATTCACTTTCCTCAGTGCTCCAAAGCTCTCAAGCCCCGGTGCTATTTCCTTATTTCTGAGCTGCCCTGACATCAGTGCTCTCATTGCACCCATTGCATGCACTGCTGCTATGCATTGGCCACCAATCTCCAACTTGCATTTTGAAAAACAATGGGCAAATTTTATTTTCCAAATTTTACAGCCAATATGCCTCCTCGATGGCGAAATGTATAGGTATTTTTCTATTTTTTTCTATAATTAAGCCTTTTAGCAGATTAGAAATTGAAATAAACTTAAAAATAACCATTAAAAAAGAAAAAAAAGAAAAATTGCGCGGTGCGCTCGAGCTATTCAGCTAGCACTGGATAGCGGTGCTACCTGTAAAATTTGCAAGCAACACCGTTATCGGTGCTAACAGTAACCTCACCGTTTCCGGGGTGGTGCCGGAAGGCGCCCCGAATAATTTTAAACTAAAAATAAAAATGAAAAAAGGTGGTGCGCTGATTTATCCAGGCGCACCGTTGACCCTAGCAATCACAGTGTGATGCGTTGACTTCATTTGCCACCCCGGTTTATGTCAGTGCACCGGATTTTGCATTCCGAGAGGGTCAACGGTGCCGCCGGGTAAAAGACCGCACCGTCAACTATGTCATTGTCATGAAGTCGGTGCGCTGACACGACTATACGCGCCGAGGCGTATATTTCAGTTAGCACACCGCTATTCTGAATTATATATAGTCCACGGTGCTTGAAAAATAGACATCTACACCGAATCTGGTGCGGTCTGTTTCATTAGGGGCCCTGGGGATGGTGCGCTAAAATATTAGGATGCACTGGCACCGGTGCGTGACTGTTTTTAAGGAGCATCGACTTGTATGTTTGTTTTTTTTCAAAAAAAATTACATATGTATATTTATAAATACAATTCCGTTTTAATAAAAAAAAAAATTTAATATGGCAATGATTCAGAGAGAACAAGAGCAACAGCAGGAACAACAAGCAGAACAATATGACATGATTCGCCAATGGGAGGCGAGAGAGAGGGAGAGAGATGGATGCCCTTGCCCTATTACTGCAGATACCCATGAGATATTTCCGGCCTAAAGGCACATAGTGTGCTTTTGAGACATCTTATCGGCAGGTGGAATGCCCACCAATAGGCTTTTCAGGTTGGTCCTGACCAGTGGTACACACCCACTGAGGAGGACATTTATTTTATTACAGGACTATTGAGAAGAGGGGTGGATTTTCCCTCATTCCCAGATGTGTCAGCTAGTTGTGTAGTAGGGAGTCAATTAGTTTACTCCCAGAGATACATTGGAGCACATGTACTGTCTCCTTTAGAGTTTCAGGTACCTGGAGGTCAGTTACGTATAGGTGCTTTTGGTAGATAGGATGTGCAATGCCTCTCTATTATCACTTCGATCATTTCGTACAACATTAGTGACGGGCAACTCATTAGTTGCTCGCTTTTATATTATGTTGATTCTTTAGTATAAAAGCCACGACTTGTCAGGTGGTCTGCTATTTTTTTGCAACAGTTTTGTACGGCCTTAGATAGATGTCGTGCTCATGCACAAGGGAGGGTCAACTTCCCTTTTGCTTTAGAGCTGTTTTGTTTATTTTTTGAGAGGTTTCTAGAGATGAGACCTAGTTTTGTTCGACAGCCTCGTAGGCTGATGTTCGAGGCCCAGATGCGCATGTGGGGGCAGATGATGCCCAAGAGGGGAGACACTATGTTTCCAGCGAGGATATCACATGATTCGTTGGACTTACTAGCTAGTGTTGGCGGGCTGCATCCCTTCATTATGGTCCCATGTCCTTATGCTGGACTAGATTGGCGAGGGTGTCCCAACATCCTCTTCACTCCTGATGAGCCGCAAGATGATAGAGGTAATATTATTGTTTTATTTATATTTATTCTAACATGTTCTTTAACTTGTTTTTATTAAATTGTGTAATGAAATTGTCTAATTATTGTTGTGTACTTATATATATTTTGCAGACATTGGCTCTTTTGATGGCGATGAGATGCCGGATCCACCACATGATCCAGGTGTCGATCCTGATGATTACGATAAGGAGATGGATGATGCGCCAGAGGATGAGGTCGGTGGCGCAGAAGAGAGACATGCTGATCTTGCGCCTCATGGTGCACCGGTACCACCTTTTGCTAGGCGTGGTCGACCTGAGACCAAATACCGGATGGAGTTGGGCAGCCAACTCTGTTGATTGATTTCAGATGCAGGAATCAAGCCCGCTCATTACAGAGAGATACAGGGTGATGATAGACTGTTACGGATGTGGAGAGGCATGCCACGTGACATGTACGGCCTGATGCAGCATGTCATAGGAGCTACGACAACTGTTATGTGATTGAGGAGGATTGTCCATAGCTATAGGCATAGTCGAGCTGCGGAACGTGACGGAAAGTTCGCTAGCAGCGACTCAGATGCATCTCGTGATCGTTCACCTCGAGGCGCGCCTGATGATCAGCACGAGGCTCCACTGGCAGCATCTGACACTAGTCATCATGGAGATGAGACTGGACCATCGGCCACGTCCAGTCAGCAGCCTGTAGCATCCATCATGAGTACTAGTCACGATCATCATGAGCAGGCTAGACCATCGACCGCCGAGGCTACAGTACTATTGACTGAGCAGACCTCCACTACTACTACGCCTCATATTGATCATGTTGTACTACCACCAATGGATGCATCCATTAGTACTAGTGATCATCATGATCATGAGCAGGCTAGTCCACCATCGACTGTCGAGGCTGCACCTAGTTTTACTGAGCAGGCCACATCCACTTGTACTAGTGTTATTGATGTTGTTATACTACCACCAGCGTCTGATCCATGCCATTTATATTACAATTGTATATTTTTAACATTATTCAGTTATATATATATGGTCCATGTATTTTATGTTCATGTTGTAGTTGTACTTAATTTTCATGTTGATAGTCATCATGATGTGGCACATATTGTTAGTCATGTTAGATATGTTCATTTAATGTTTAGCTTGCAGATAGATGTGTATATGTGATAGGCACATGAGTTATTTGACGTTATATTGAGATGTATATTTGATGTTTGTGTTGTGGTGATGTTAATATATAATGTTAATTTGATGTTAATTGAATGTGTTTATTAGTCGAATAAGATGTTTGTACGATGGTTATCATGATAGTGATGATGTTTATTAATTAATTTAATATTATTAAATGACCATGATATTTATTAAATGTTATGTTGTGAATGTAATTGTAATTTAAATTTTAATTCTAGTAAAATTGTAAAATTGTATTTGTATTTGTACTAATTGTAATTTTAAGTGTAATTGTATGTAAAATATTTATTAATGTAAAATTTTAATTGTAATTGTAATATTTAATTTATTCTGAAATGATTGTAATTGTATATATGAAAAATTGTAAAATTGTAATTGTAATTCTAATTGTATGTAAATTTCACATTTCACAAATTGTAATTGTAATTTTAATTGAATTGTATGTAAAATATTTGTAAGACTGTAATTGTAATTGTAAATGTAATTCTATGTAAAATTGTTCTGTAATTTTAATTGAATTGTCTGTAAAATATTTGTAAAATTGTAATTGTAATTATATGTAAAATTGTAAATGTAATTGTATGTAAAATTAAATTGTAATTGTAATTCTAATCGTAATTCATGTATGTGAAATTAATGTAAAATTGTAATTGTAATTTTAGTTAATGTAAATGTATGTAAAATATTAATTTGTAAACTTTTAATTCTATTAATGTGAAAATTTTAATTGTATTAATGTGAAATGATTTTATTAAAATATTTAAATTTGTAAATTTGCAAATAATTGTAAAATAACAAATCTAGAATAATACGGATTTTTGTAACATAAAGTTTAGAAAATAATGAAAATAAATTCATGTACTTTATAATTATCATTATTTTATTATGATCTTACATATATAAAGTTTATAAAATAATGAAAATAAATTCATGTAATTTATAATTATCATTATTTTATTATGATCTTACATACAAAAGAAAAAAAACTTTAAAAAGTCTAGTGCACTTATCATCCTAACAAGCCCCGGTGCATCGTATTAATACAATGCACCGGTGCGTCACATTTTTGCGCACCGGAAACAAATAAACGCAAATAAAAAAAACGCAACTCTATTTTGTTTAAGTTAAAAAAAAAAAGGCAGCAATTTGAAAAATGGGTGGCAAAATATTTTCAAAAATCTAATTTGATAAAATAATTCTTTAAATACTAAACACATTTCATTATTTCACTATTTTTGCTAAAAAATTTCAGTCAGATTGTTGCAGGACACAGACCCGAAGCAAGAGAGCATGAGGGCACTGTGGATGGCGAAATACGTTTGAACAAAAGTATTCAGACAATTTGAAACCAAAACTCTGGTGATTCAAGCCCTTTATCATAGAATTTCAAACGAATTCGTGATTAAATTTAATTCTTTTTTTTTACTTTTTTTCTGCAGTTTTTTATTTTTTCCTGCAGTTTTATCCATTTTTACCCTGAACCCTTCATTTTTTTGTTTTTTCCCTTTCTTCTCCCTGTTTTTGTGATTTCAGAATTAGGGTTTTTCATTTTAGATTGACATCCAACCCACGGGACGACTTGCATAGTTGGATCCCAATCCATTTGGCCATTGAGTGAATTTTTGAAAAAAAAGATTTTTCTTTATCGGTGTGCCCTGCGTATGCCACTGCACCGGTGCTCTGTATTATTACAGCGCACCGCGCAAGTTCTGTGTCGTAAAAAATAGAAAATATTTTTTTAAATCCGTGCACCAAATCTGAAATAGGGCACTAGTGCTCTCTTTAATTAGGAAAGCACCGTACGGAGTATTACACCGTTTTTGCGGTGCGTTTATAATACCCCATGCACCATTAGGTCTATTACATTGTTTTTGCGGTGCGTTTATAATACCGAATGCACCGTATGGTGTATTATACTGTTTTGCGGTGCGTTGTTAATATATCCACGCACCGGCGGTGGTGTGGATTTCATGAAAGGCGCACCGATGTCTCAAGATTTATTTTCTACCTGAAAAGTTGAGAATTTATTTATAAATATAATAAAGAATGATATGCTACAGGTTTCAAATTGATAAAGAAATGACTGACAAGATATCAAGTAACAAAAACACTGTTAACACATCAAGAAAAGCAAAAAAGGCAAGTTCTTTGTAAATTCTTTATAAAAAATATTATTTTTGAACTATATGTAACTTTAACTAATATGTATTGTTTACTGTGTATGATGCAGAGCCACAAAATGACGAAGCTCGATATGATTATTTTTTATCTACGACCAGAAGAGCGTAAAAATTTAATGGGAAAATTGCAAAAAGATGAATCAAGTGAATGAAACAATATTATCGATCCAATATGAGTTTCTTTTTTTAATTATCATTAATAATATACTTAAAACTATTAGATAACATGTGTCAAAGAGTCTACTAATTCACATATGTTTAATGTTCTACAGGGACCAACAACTCAGAAAAGGAATGTTGTTCTAAGAAAAGAAAAAAAATAGAACATGCAAATGAAAATGAATTGCTCCTTGGCTCATCTGGAGTGGTGCTGGAAGTTAACGAAAAGGGGAAAAACTTTTACAAAAGTTTGAGGGATCTAGTGGAATGAATACAACAACGTGCTTCAAATGTAATATGTAATCATTGAATTTTTAGATCATTAGGTACAATAAATAAACAATTTAGCATTAAATATTAATTTTCAAGAATTTTCTTCAGAAAAGAAAAGAAAATGGAACCCATTCAGCACATAAAACAGGACGACAAGGAAGAAAATGGTTGATCTCTAAGTTTGTGAGTAATTGTTACTTCCTTATAACAACTTAACTAGATTTCATTTTTGTTTTTTTGAAGTTTTTTTACAAAAATCATCATTGAATGTCTTCAAAAATGTGCTAACATACAAAGAAAAACAATCAGACGAATTGATTGAAATTGGGTTAAATATGGATTGTGAGTATATGTTGGCATATCAGAATTTAATTGTGGAATTTGTAAGCATCTATCTATCTTGTTTAATTAGCTCCGTCTATAATTAATAGAACAAAAACATCTTTTATATTAAATATATGATTTGTTATGGGGTATAAAACTTGCAGGAAACAAAGTATGGAACTGCGCCAACAGATGAAATTTTGAAAGATGGCATGGTACATGGTTTTGAAAGAATGTGTATAGTTTATGAGTTAATTGTTGCTATGGTGCGTCATTTTTCTTTTCGATTTACATTGATGGATATTATTTAATATTGGAATTTTCATTATTCTCACTAATGTATATACACTCATTTCAGTTTATTTTTATGTTTGTAGATGGAAAGTGAAGAAGAAGAAAACAATCAACGCCGTGAACACAACATTCCTAAAAATAACCCAAGTCATGGAAGTAGCTCTAGCAGTGACAGCAGTTCAAGCGAAGAATGATGATCACTATGTAATTTGGATATCAAAGCAAGGCGTTTTATTTTTTGAAATATGTCTGTGAAATCAAACATTTTGATTAATGTAATGGACATAGTGTCCCAATTGAAAGACAAAGGGATACGAATAATTGTCCCATTTTGTATGAAAAAGACTATATATATATATATATATATATGTTTTAATTTATTCTATTGCGTTCTCCATTGTCGCTATTGTGTTCTCCATTGTCGTTCTCGAATGCACTAATAAAAATTTAATTCATATGAATATTTTTATAAGATGTGTCGACTTTTGATGAATAATGAATTTAAAACAATCAAAATAATTGGACTGTCAGAGGTGGATGTTTCTAAAAAAAAAAATGAAAACTGGTGCGTTTATGTGTCTATACGCACCGGTGCATTTATGATTTTATGGGCACCGCACTAATACCAATTCCAGTTATAAATATCGGTGCATTTGTGTGATACTGCGCACCAGGGTGTTTATGTATCTATAAGCACTGGTGCATTTGTAGATGCCATGTGCACCGCACGAATACCGATACCAATTATAAATCTCTGTTCCTTTTTGTGATACAAAGCATCGATGCCTCATAAAGATACACGCACCGGTGCACTTATACGACCTATGGGCACTGCTCAAATCCCAAGACCAATTAGAACAGCCCCGTGCATTGTATCACCAACACCAGGCCCGGTGCTATTTTTTTCCTTAACGGCTCAGTGCATTCTCCTTCGACCGCCCCGGTGCGCTGTCTACCGATACACGTCGGTGCGTTAAAACCTGATAAGAGCACCGATGAAAAAACATCCATAATAACCTCTAGCCACCCATTGTTTTTTAGTTGTGTTGAATTTCCGTTAAAAGCTCCGCCAAAACCTCTGTTACCAGAAACGGATGTGGTAGCATATGTTTTTTTGACAATTTTGGCCAATTTTATAACACTAAAAGCCTCCTTTATAACCTCCGCTAGAGGGTCTTTTCCTTGTAGTGCAAGAAGGATTTATGCATGATGAACACTCCTACACAACTATGATAGGTATACTCATACATGCTAGGAAATTTGAGGTAATCAATCTTCTTTTGAATGAGATGCGAAGGGACGGGTATGAACCCACTATTGTAACATATAATTTCCTTATTCATTGCTATGGCCTTGCTAACTACATTGGATAGGATTTGGAATGGTTACTCAAGAGGAGAAATTCATCCACTTGCTTTACATCCATGTTACATTTGTGTATGACAACTTTCTGGAATAAGAATAACAACCATGCACATAAATTGTCTTAAAGGTTGATAAAGAATAAGAATAATAATAAATTAAATTAAAAAACATTTTTATGACTAAATAAAAATTATAAAGACTAAGGCGCATGAATATTTGAATGAGATCCTCTTGGTTTCAAGAATAATTTATTGGAGTAGTCTAATCTTGGAGAAAACATTCCTCGATTTGATAGAGAAACAACGAAGTCAACATTGACTTAGTTGTTCGTATGTTGGAACGAGGGAGGTTTGCTCCAATACTATCCAAATCCTCAATTATTCTCTTTTGAATAGGGCCAGCCACGTGAAAGTGGAAGCTCTTATGCCACCCCTCCCCACCTTCCATTATTTAGTACACAATCTATCTACTAGAAATAGTTGAAATCAACACATTAGAATTCATGCATATACACTAGCAAAAAAAAAAATTTCATAAATAAATATATGTGGTTTTTTACATAAAGAAACATATAACAATAATTCATTAACATATAACATCCATTCATTCATTAACTTATAAGATTCACTAATTCATTCATTAATCATAGACACAAAATACTTCATCTCAATAAACTTTATCATAAAAAATATGTTTTCATAATATAGTACATGATGTTTCTAATGATATAACTAGTACAATTATTTATTTTTATTTTTCTTTATTTTTTAATTGAATTTAGAAATTGCTTCATCATTTGTTTTTTCCCCTTCAATTCTTATGGCTTATGTAGCTCCCATTGACGACCTGGTTGCATACTCATGATGTCGTTTAGGCTGCCACAAGAGGGGTGGATCATTCATTGTAACAAGAAAAACATGTTAAATTGATATTGTTTTTTATTATTATTACAAGGAATTCATTAATAAAAATATCCTTAGAGTTTTATTTACCTATTTCAGTAGTGAAGGAAAGAAGAGTAGTTTTGGATGCGGCCATATGTTATTCTTCTTGTGCAGTCTCATCCTCTACATGCTTTGGAGTTGAAACAAGAAAGGTTAAATTAATACACCATTTGCAATTAAATAATTTTAATTGTAATCCTCTTTCTACATGAACAAAAGGTGAGGGTACCAAATGATTCACACAACTCGTTTAAAGGAAATATCATTGAAATAGTTCATTAATACTAAAAAATACCTTTGCAATGTAATTATTTACATCATGCACTAGTTCACATCGTTGGAATGGATGCCTTGTGCTCCTATTCTAGTAGAGGATCCTCATATTTGACATGCTCTGCCATTGAAAGATGGCTCGTGGTGGTTGGATGTTGTGGTGTCTCTGCCAAAAACTCCTATATAAGAAATAATTTAATTTTTTTTTTTATTTTTATTTTTTTTTATTAGATAATGTAAAAGTTAAAAACAAGATTTCATAATTAAACTTATGCCATAAAAGAAATCACTTTAAAATATGGTTATTACCTGATATATTTGAAGAACTTGGTTCAAGATGTTGATCATATCTTTAATCTTAGGAGTTTTATCTCTAATGTGAATCAAACAAGCAATTTCTTTGTTTGTTCTAACCACACGCTTATTTATTGTTACAATTGGCTCGAGAGAAATGAACAAGTCATCCTCATCAAACCAATTAGGATCACCACAATCATGTCCCCTAAACTACATATTTCAACAAAATAAAAGTTATTTCAATTATTTAAACAAACAATCAATTTCACATTAAGTTGTTTCAATTATTTAAACAAAGAATATCCTACCTTATTTTCAACTCTTTCCAATATTTCTGAAATATATATTTAGTGAAAGAAAACATTTTGCAAGCAGATGATGTCTATACAAGTTTCTCCATCTATTTTAAATGATTCTAGAAAAATCTGTATTTTGATATTTGTATATTCCTATATGGGAGGAGAAAAACCCCTCCCTTTATGCCTTATTAGGATAGAAAGGCTTCGTGTGGTTCTATAGGTGTTTTAGTTGAATCATTAATGGATTTTCTTTCTCAATAAATATTAATTCGAATACTATACTCATGGACAAGATTCTTCACAAGAATAAAATATGGTTTCTAAATCCATCATTAATCCACTTGAACATGACCATCACAAAATTTTGGAGGTTGGTTCCTTGTTCCTCACCTTCGTGGTTATCCCTTGATTCTAGCAAGTGTGACATGTCTCAAGGTTTTATTTATCTTAGGATGATATTGAGTGGGAATAATTGGAGTGATTAAAGTGTGCCCATATTCGTACCATACTTACACTTTCTGCTCATTATGTCAAAGCTCCTCACATCCCAAGCTTTAGGACTGGTGTCACCTTGGATGGGTTATCCCTTGAAGTCTTGAATGACCCTTGAGTGATTTTGGAAAGGAGCCCCTGAAGAGGTTGATGCAAAAAATAAAGAAATATTAAAATACATTGCTTCCCCAAACTAAAAAGAAAATCATCAAAAGAAAAAAGAGGCTTTGAATACAACTAAGAGAGCTCGATTAAATTTAAGAGTGGGTTTCATGGATACCTAAATTGAATACAACTAGGAGTGAGTGTTGATTAGATATAATTGAGAGTGGGTGTGTGGATACCTCTCTCAAATATTGGGTTTTTTATGGCATATATACAAAGTACATGGGTTTATGGATATTCAATACAAACTAGGGTTGGCCCTATTTGGAAACATCCCCATTTATTATGAAGAAAAGGATTTAAAGAGAAAACATTATATCAAAATTCCCCATTTAATAGTTAATGTGGTCATATAGTGAAGATATAACCCCCCATTGAATTTTATATATCCCACACTAACTGTTAAAAAATGGTAGCTATGATCAATAGTTTCATCATGCAAATCAAAGAAGAAACAAAATTTATTTTTCTAGTTAAGTTGGCCCTCCTTTTGTTCAAGTTAGATACAAGTAAGGATGAAACTTTTTCACTCTCCTCCAAAACTCAATTTTTGGATAATCTAAAACTATCTCTGTGGATCAAAAAATGTGAATTTATGTGGAATAAAAATTTCTATGGAACATTGCGAATATTTTGTGGAACCATGTGATTTTTTGAGGCTACAATCCATGTGGAAAAATGCAACCATGCAAAGTTTTCTAAGGATACAAATTCTATAAAATAATGCACAGTATTAGGCACATATAACTGTTGATAATGTGAAGTTTGAGTCTAGATGAATAGGCCTAAATTCATCCCTATTGAGGACTAGAAAGTGGCCTTTGTGTATGGTTCTTTGATCTAATATGTAGCAACTTATGACCATTTTTATGAACAGACTGGCGACAAACTTCATAAGGACAAATTTTTTTCTAGTGGAGGGTTGGCTTGACAGTTGTAGGAGGACATCTTGTTGGTTAGTTTTGTGATTTCACTAGAAAATATTCATAGGTATGTTGATAAATCTAGATAAAATGTCAGTTTTTTGATGCCACTAGAAAATATTCCTTATGTTGATAAAGAAAATGATGATCCAAAAAATATAGTTTCCAAGAAATTATCTATATCAAATGCTTGAAGTGGGCTCTTAAAGGGAGCCCTAAATAATGAGAAGAATTTGGAAACCCTAGACTTGCAGGTGTTCAAGAGAAGGAATGTAGACTTACCATTGCATTGACTTGTGAGTGAGTTATGGACCCTATTATTTCAAAACCCTTAAACCCACCTTCCAGTTTCCTCAAGAATCCCTTCGCACTTGCATAAGAGGATTCAACTCTTGCGTCAGAGAATACCACTGACTCTTCTTCTAGTTCTCCCTTTTTTTTTCCATCGTATGGAAATTCATGTTGAAACCTAAATAATGGATATATTTATTGATTGGAAAAGCTAGGAACATTACCTTTATTTGATCAATTCTTCTGATTCCCCCTCCGGAACTGCAGCTATAGAGGAAGCACACATTCTCTATTTCTAGAGGACATTGATGGGTGAGACTGTAAGTTCCTAAAGGCACATTAGTTTTTCATCCTAAGAAAAATTTTGAGTCAGAATGAGGTCTGACTCAAGGGTGAAGGGTCTTGTATGTCATTCACTGTGTGGTTAATAAGAAATGGAATAAGAGTGGGGGTGCTTCTAGTGTAACTTGTGCTTCTCCCACTACTCCTTCTATAGTTTCAAAATTGAATGGAATTTTATCGGCTCTGGACACTTTCATATATATATATATATATATATATATATATATATATATATATATATATGAGACATTATACATGTGTATGCGTGTGGTCCCCTATATGTTTTCTATAATATAATACTATAAAATAATATAATATAAAAGCTCACATACATGCAAAAAAACTTGTGCATAACTAATGTTCACTTAGATCATATTCCATGAACTTTAATTTTATATCTCCTTATGGATCTATAAAAATAGAGACAAATCTAACAGGGAAGAGTATACAATAAATCAACCTTATGCTACCAGAAATTGAGTAAGAGTTCTTAGTTATATTTTGTTTCTCTTTTAATGTGGTGGGAATTAAATATAATCATATCTTAGGTAAGAGACATATTGATTATATTCATATAATACAATTCCAAACCATGCTTTTTTTTTTCTCTCATTTTCCCTAGTCATCACACATTAACCCATGGCCAATCCTATTTCACCACTTCCTGCAACACCAGTAGGTGTTATTAAGTGATTTAGGTGAAAATTTGAGGTTATTTCCACCTCTTCCTATTATTTTGTATGTCTTTATACTTGTAAATGTTATCATGCATCATTAACCAACCAACATGTCTTGAGTATTGCATCTATTGACTCACTAAAATTGAAAGAGGGTTAAAAGGAATTACATTGCATTTCTATGAATTTGGATATTTACTTTCCTAATTTTCTCATTTGAATCATAATTGTGTTTAAAAAATTTCACCTCGTATTAATTTTGGGTTTTTGTGATTTCTAACAAGAATTGAATTATTAGAGTTGGTTTGATGTTAGAAGAGCTAAGAATTCTTGGAAAAACTATTTTGTTAGTTTCATCTTGAAGTGAATGTTATATTGGGGTGGTAGGAGCAAGAGGGGTTATCTTTCACCCCAACAAAGCAAGGGATATTTAGTATGCTTAGGGATTAGGAGATTCAACTAATAACCAAGAAAAATACTTAGCATTATGGCGAGGTCTAGAGTTGGCTCTGTCAAGTCATATCCATCACTTAATAGTCTTTGGGGAATCAATGCGAGTAATAAAACAGGTGAATAAACTTGACAAGGATTCAGATCATCTCCAAGCTACCATCCTGCAAATAATTTATCTTTAGTTGACCAAGTTCGAAAAATTTGAATTTTTTCATGTAAAAAGGCACCTCAACTTTGAGGCGGATTCCTTGGACAATAAAGGAGTTGCTTTAGATCAAGGAAAATTGATGTTGGATGATATGACACCCATTATAAAAAAATTTCCATGAAAACCAATTAAATGTCACAAAGGATGAAATTAACTACATGATTTATGACTCAAATAAGTGTATGGGACACCACTACTACCAAGGTAAGAACATATAATGGGAAAGGGATAATATAATTTAATTCTTCTCCTCGCTAGATAACAATAATCAATATTGATCGACGAGAGAAGGCCCACTCTTGGAATGATTACACCATGAAATGAATTTCAAAGTAAAGATGGAGGAGAATTCCCATGGATAAGGTGGATGCCTACACAAGAAAAAATCTCTTCACCTTAATCTTTTTGAAATTCACATGCTTGCAATCATCAATTCTCTTGGAAATTGTATCTATTTGTAGAATGAACAAACAAGTTTGGGATCGACAGGTCCTTTTAATGTATGTGAATTTGATCTGCATTAAAAAAATGAAAGGATGCAAATCCTCATGAAGTTTAGTCCAATATGGTTATAAAAGACAGATATCCAAGTAGGCCAAAGACAATTCAATTGTCACGCATATCAATTTCAATGAAACAAAGCAATTTCAGAGCGTTATTTCAGTAATGGTTAATAAAGCAAATGGAGGTGCAGAGGAAACAAATCTCTAGCTTGCCCAGATGGCAATGTCCACAAAATATCTTCTTACTCTGACCATCAGGATTAGGGGGATGAACTTGTCGGAATCTCGTACCCATTATGGGCTCCTGTCCTAGAATCTTAGTTTACCGAAGTTGAAGGTGTAAAGGTTACAACTGGTGGCAGAGATGGTGGACTTCAAATTGGACAACCTAGATTCAACGGTTGCATAAGGGTGTATTTCAATCAGTAGATGTGATTCAGAGGAATTCAATGATCGAAAGGAGGATTCTTCCAACATGCAAGAGTCTACCGAGGGTGACAGTGATTCATGAATGAACACTCATCTCCCACATACTAATTCGGGGAATGCCGAGTCAGTTGAGATGAATGCACGAGGAAATGTTGATATAGACTAGAACTGAAATTTTATTTTTAACGTATTGTAAATACATAGTAATATTAGGTGTCTTTTGGAAGCCATATAAAGCTAGTTTACCTAGAATAGAGGAATCTAGACCAAGTGGAGATCATGATAATATTTTTGGATTTGTGGGTACTACATGAATGATGTCGTAGAAGTTATGGATGATTTTGTATGATTTCATACAAGGTTTTTGCCTTCAAACTAGAAATTATAATACAAATCCATAGTCGTTCTTTAAAAAAAAAAAGTGAATGTTATATTGTTATTTCAAAATTTTGAAAAAAAAAATCTCTTTCTCTCTTCTAGTTTATATAGAGTTCATCGAAAGGAAATGAAAAATTCATTTTCTTTAATTTTCATTGAATTGGTTAATTCACTAAATTGAAAGAGTTGAGAACATCACTAAATTCCATTTCATAACCTTTGTTCCATACAATAATTTCTTGTAATAGGTTGCAATAACTATGCGTTCAAGTTGCAACATTTGTGGCTTAAGGTTGCAACAACTATGACTTGGGGATGCAACATCTAAAACTTATAATAAAACATATTTTATATATATATATATATATATATATATATATATATATATATATATATATATATATATATGAAGAGATCATTATACCTCACAAGTCCTTGTTATTATTGAAGTTGAGGCATAGATGCAAAACAACAATGTTTATACGAAAATTATTTTATTTTATCAGTAAGGGAACAACAACTATAACTCAAGTTTGCAACAATGGTTCCATAAAACAATTTCTTTTATTTGGTTGTAGTAATTGTGCATTAAAATTGCAACAATTGTGGATTGAGGTTGCAAGAGATGTGACTTAGGGATGTAAAATCTGTGACTTAAAATAAAACTGATTATATATAAAAGAAAATATACATATTAAGATATCATTATACCTGACAAGTCCTTGTCAATATTGTAGCTAAGGCATAGATAAAAGACAACAACCTTTATACAATAATTATTTTATTTGAGTAAGGTAACAACAATTGTAACTTAAGGTAGCAACAATAGTTCCATAAAACAATTGATTGTTATATATATATATATATATTCAACATTAGCCCCATTTGTAGGTCACTATGTGCGGGGTCAATTAATTAGAGCATCATTTCAGCCACTAATTATTAGTAAATTTTAATCTGTAGATTGGTCCTTAGTCGAGGTAGGCCGAAAATTGGTAACAATAAGCTTGAGATAGGTGCATATTTTTGGTTCCTAGCCATCATTTTTGCATTCATGGGGACTCATATACTTTGAGATGGGAAGCAAGAGTGTAAGAAAGAGATAATAAATTATGTCATGTATTAGCCATGACAACAAGCTTAAGATCGGTGCAATTGATCTTCTCTTGGTTTTAAGAATAATAGAATATTCTCTATTGAACAATGGCAACCACGTGAAGGTGGAGCCTCATATGGCCCCTCCGGCCCCCTCTCACATCACTCTCAATATTCCCAATACCCAATTTATCTACTTCAAACTATTTGAAAGAAGCATAATAAGAATCAAGCATATATATATATTACTAAGAAAAAATATTTTAGTTAAATGAAAGAGAACAAATCCGCAACTGAAAAAATATAAACACATACCTCGTAAATTAAAACATTTTGATATCATTAATATTCTTCTTCATCCAACTGGTCAACATTTATGTCATCCGCTTAAAAAATTATGTTGAAATGATCAAAAATATTGTTAACATCATCACCAATGTCATCATTTCAAATAATCATATCATCATCCATATCATCATGACGAACATCATCTCCTACATTTGGCTCAACTTCTTCAAATTCTTCATCTCACAATACATCATCAATGTCATCTTCACCGAGAAAATTGTCTTGAACATCTCCTTGAACTTCTTTGACATCTTTGTGATTTGACACATGAACATCAACTAACTTCTCCTCTACATCATCATCCTCTTCGTTATTCCACTACATTATACTCTACTGACCTTCCTCTTGGATCATATATAACAACCTATGACCAACCAAATCTACTTGGAACCTATGAGTAAAATAACCATTTGCATTGGCTTGGAATAACATAATGATCAGATCCTTCCTCAAATAACCTTGTATTAATCGTGGTAAATCCATTATCTATTAGGATCATTTTCATTCATTCCTAGCTTATACCATTTCACATCGAACAGAACCAATTTGAAGAAATCAAAGTCACAGTTAATTATGTCATCCAAATACCCATAGTATCAATTTTCAGAGACTTGTGTACATGTGTCACTTCTCAAGGAAACATTAGTGACCTGGAAGACTGCAGTTATCCCACAATTAAAAGTTTTCCTCTTTTCATCCAATTTTTTAATGCGAAATTTACGGCCATTGTACCACATAAAATTGTGGTGTTTCAATTGGAATATTCCAAACATATAAAATGCATTGTAAAATAATAAAAATATTCATATAACTTGGAAATTATATGAAAAACACACACCTGCATTCAATACATTAATAACATATTTATAAAATAACTTAATAAAATATTGTAGGGTGAAAATCCAACATGCTTTCATGTTTATCTTTCAAACCATTAATTGCTAAATCAATTTATATTCGCGTAAGATTGGCATCTCTATCACGATGAACTTCTCTAACCAATGCAAACACCCCTCCCCATGATAATGTACCATAACATTGCTCACATATTTTAATCCATGGCTTCATCCAATCAAGATTGTTTGCAATGTATAAATGTAGTGCATCCAACTCTCGAGCAACTGTATCGAAAAATCATTGATTCACCAATAAATGTTAGATGGTCAATATTAATAATTTATTAAAGAATAAAAAATATTAAACACAGAGTCAAGAACTCAAAACACAAAGATTCCAAACTTGAAGCAACTCTTCATTAATTTTCGGATGCCCAATTACATAGCATGACTGCGATTTTATAGATCCTCAGTAGGTTATCCGGTTAAAACTTTTACCGATAACTGGAGACCAAAAGAATCTACTTTCGGCTAGATCATCATGCAAGATGTCTATCGCGAAAGGACCAACAGTAATATGTACTAAAAGTAAAATTTGTACCAAAAGCTAACAAGATTCGGGCAAGTGGGGACAACCACTTGTTATCTCCTCCCTTGGAGGCTAGGCCATATGGGGACCGAATCATACATAATCCTAAAAGCAAAGATATATTCAGATTTTTATGATGGTCGGAATCTAGGACATCAGCTCTTTAGATTAAAGTATTTACACAGTGGAGATTTTTCTTGGAACAAATCCCACGGAAACCAAAAGTAAAGATATGCAAAGATATCATTGATTGATCTTTGCCTTTAGTCACTATCACTTTGATTGTTTTCAAGTGCAGCAACATATTCTCTATCTGCTT
Organism: Pinus albicaulis; assembly: GCA_034641835.2. Taxonomy (NCBI): domain Eukaryota; kingdom Viridiplantae; phylum Streptophyta; class Pinopsida; order Pinales; family Pinaceae; genus Pinus; species Pinus albicaulis. The sequence continues at coordinate 1,281,742,259 of CM076578.1, forward strand.
CATCCATTTCTAACAGTTGATCAATATGTGGTGCAAATATTTCAGCAGGAAGTTCATTATCTAACCATGGAGGAGCTTCTTCTCTAAAACAGCAGTGGAAAGGAAAAGAGAAGATATTAGACGGCCTTTCTCTTGCTTCAATAGATATTTCTCCTCGATAGATAATGGACAGTCTAAAACTTTATTCTGCTCCTTTGTCTAATGTCACAGTAGTTCCATCATATATAAACTCAAACTCAACTGTATATTCATATTGTGCTGCAATATGAATTTCCCAAGTCAAAGTGCTTAGAGTATCTGGAAAAGTACTATTACACATCCAATGTACCCTAGGCATATACTTAAACATAAAAAATTGAACCATGGACTCCACCGATTTGTAGAATTGTCTAACTCTGTGGCATAAGCTATGACTCTGACATAACCATGTATTCTAGCTCTCTCATGGATGGAGAAATAATCCTGCCAAGTCCAATCAATATTCTGAATAAACCCAAAATAAAGAAGATCCCTATTTAAATAATAATAGACTCTCCATGGATGATCCCTATAAGGTAACTCATCATTATATGCTATCATACCAGACTCAAAATCAAACCAGCACTGTAAGATAACTTCTATGACTTCACTAGGCAGAGACTTGAATCTTTTTACAAAACAATCCCAACAGAATTCATATTTACACTGACAACAAATTATAACAGGACTAGACTCGACTTGACCTGACTGAACTGGACTCTTACTTGAAGAACTTCCTCCTTTATACAATGGTCTGAACATCTTTATGTCTTTAACTTTAGTGGCTCCTTCCCTTATCAACATGTCTGCAAGATAATTCTCCACTCCTGACTTGTATACTATATCAAATTCAAAACCATCCAGCCATAGTGCCCATCTCAAAACTTTGGTATTACCTTGTTCAAGCAATCTTTTATTTGCAAGGATGCCCTTCATATGTTTCAAATCTGTTCTTACCAGAAATCTGACACTCTTTAGGAACAATCCGAATCTTTGAATTCCTCTTTTTACAGCAAGTATCTCTTTATGTGAAGAAGGATACTTACTTTCTGTATCATTTTTGCTTTAAGAATTTTGAATGTCTAATAGGAAAAATAATTTTGGCTTTAAGAATTTTGTTTAATTCAGATTTAATCTGACTTTCTAAGTTTGGGTGGATCTTTCTAAGTTTTTGCTGAATGGGCTTGTCATCTGAGATCATAGGTATTATATGTTGAATTATAGAAGTATCATATGTCTTGAGATCTGAATAATCCCATGCAAAGATATTTTTGTATATTTTCAACAATTTAATGAATGAAATCCTTTCTTCAGATTTTAAACAAAGACCTAGGTTAATGTTTTGAGGTTTTTCTGGTGTACCAAGATTAATCAATTCAAACTTTAAAGTAGAACTCTAGGTTTTTGAATTGGTAATCTTCTTAAACCTATCTTTCATATCATAGAGATCTTCCATTTTGACTACAAATTTGGGAATTGGATTAGCATTTTGTTTATTTTCAATCTGTAAGTCATGTTCATGTTCATCTACGATTTGACCCTTGTAAGAAAGTTCATCTATATCTGGATCGTTATTAAATTATCTCCAATTTGTTACATTATCAAGAATGGAAGGTCTAAAAATTAACTCAATTGAAAATATGTCTGGGCTAAATTCTTCATATGGTATTAGCTTAGATGCTACATTAGCAAGTAAATCAGCACTTGCATTTTGTAATCTAGGAACTGTGGAGATATTGAATGCAAAAAAATGGGATGTAAGGCTTTGAGCTAAAGCTTGATAATGTTTCAAATGTCCAGAAATACAATGAATTGTGTTTCTGACTTGTCTAAAGATTATCTTAGAATCTCCATATACCTGCAAATATTTAACGTTTAATCCAATAGCTTTGTACAGACCAGTTGTATCAATGCTTCATATTCAGCGGTATTATTTGTGCATTGAAATTTGAGTCTGCAAGCTAGAATTGTTTTCTCTCCTTATGGATTGATTAAAATGCAACCTTCTCCTGCACCATCTTCTGATTTTGAACCATCAAAGTATAAAGTCCAAAACAAAGAATGTTTTGCAATTTTATTTCTAAGATTAATACATTTGGAAGTATCTGTTTGAGAAAAGTTTTCAATTTGAGAAATAGCAGTATTTATTGAAAAAGGTGAAATCTGGGCATTGAACGATCCAAGAAACGATTTAGCTGAGTAATTTCCAATAATATTATTAGTGAAAGCTACAGGTTCATTTGTTTCTTCAAGTTCAGTGACTGTATGTTTCATAAATTTTTCAGGATCAACTATTTGATTTGGTTTACAATTGTATGGTAACCACATATGTGACCAATCGGTAGTGAAATATCCATGTAACTTTTCAGACCAATCCCTGCTTAAAATAAGACCATAAAATTCTTGGATATCAGCAACCAAAATGTTAATTACTTGTAGTACCTTTGGATTGGATGATAATCTAATGGATACTGACAACATTTCTCCAATGACCTCGACTTTTGTTCTATCTAATTGAACTATATGTACAACAGATTTTTGAGGAGTGACATTCATTTTTGTGCACATTGTTCTTGGCATGATGTTTGAAGAAGCTCTTGAATCAATAAGACAATTATGAACATTTTTGTTAAAAATCTCATAAGTCAAAAGTAAAGGAGGAGTGTGAGAAATAGATCTATCACCAATTAAAACAAGATCATCAAGATTTACTTTGTTTGAAGATGATGGAGGATTTCCCATATCCTTAGAAGCTTGGGCTATAATCGGTGGTTATATAGGATCTACAAGGATTGCCTTGAGTTCTCTGAGTAAAATTTTCTAATGTTGTTTGAGTTTGGTCATTTCATGTAATGAGATGTTTGCTTTGGTATTTTTCATTTCTTCAACTATATTGTATTCCATTGTATTTGAAACTATTATAGTTTTGGAAGTTTTAAGAGGATCTAGTGAAATAGGATCTATCTGAACGGTTTTAGATTTTTTGGCTACTGTTTTCTCCTTTGTGGGGAGAGATTTCTATTTCTGATTTGATATAGTTGAATCAGAAGAAGATCGACTTCTTGTAGACACAGGCATAACTTATCTTTCTTCTTCTATAGGGAGAATGAAGTCCCATAACCCATTCAGTTCAACTTCTTCTTCAGACTCTGGTTCATGTTCAAATGGTGAGGGATCTTCAATATCTTGATTGGATTCAGCATTTGAAATCACATTTGGAGGCTGAGATGGTGAAGAGGATTTTTTCTTATATGGGTGATACGATTTCTTAGGTGCTGATGTTTCTGCAACCTATCTCTTTATCTCAATCATGTCGTTTGACATAGTTTTTAACACTTTTTGAAGACCTTCAAGATCGAATGGATCTTTTGAGACTTTATTTTTGGAATCTTGACTAAATGTCACTTTCTTTGATTTCCTGTCTTCTATCTCTGATTGTTTTTCCAAAGCTAAGATTCTTTTCTCTACAGCGAGAGCTTCTTTCATGTTTTCTAAAAGGGTAGCTTTACCAGCTTTATCTACAAAAATAGCTATATTAGAAGGCAAAGAAGAAATATACCACTCTATTTGTACATCAACATTAGGCTTGGAAGCGGTTGGCATTTTATTTAATAACTTATTAAATCTGGAGTTGAAATCTTTGATCCTTTCGTCTGAGTTTGTTTTTATATTGGAAAGAGCATTGATTAAAGATGCAACATTTCTATCATCTCCAAATTTTGCAAGAAAAAGTTGTTCAAAAGTTGCCCAATGTGCAATAGATCCTGCTAGAAGTGAAAAGCACCAGGATCCTGCAGATCCTTGTAAGGTATAAGGAAACAATCTTACTACAATATCTTCATGAGAAACTCCATTAAGATTCATGGCCAACATAAAAATATTGATATGTTCTTCAGTAGGAATACCATCATCTGGATTATATTTAGGTAGCCATATTTATGGATGATCTGGAAGGGCATGTGGATTTGCAACCAATACAGCACCAGGATTAGTCCAATGTCGATTAACCATAATTTGATTCGAATTTTACGAAGATACAAAAGCAGATCCAGAAGTAGGGGGAACAGATGTAGAACTTACAACTCGAACAATACTACTTGCGATAGTACTGATTGTTTGAGTAGAAGAAATTGAAGAATAAGAAGATGTAGATTGAGTAGGAGGATGTGAGGAAGTAACTGAAGGGAAAGATGACTTAACTTCACTCGTATCTGACTTAGATCTGGATACAGAAACTTTTTTACGATGTGATTCTATTGGGAACTCGAAAGGAGGAATTCTAAGTTTCTCACTTTTGGATCGGGTTAATATACCAGTTTCTTTAAATAGGGAAGTAACGCTTTCTTCAAAAGCTTCAGGATTAAAAGGCTTTTCAACAGAAATAGATATTCCTTCTAATTTCTAAATTAAAGACTGAATTTCGGGAGACTCGGGAGTATATTCTGAAGCAGATGATTGTCGAGATATTTGAGGGGATGAGAGGAAGGTTTCTATAATTTCTGATTTCTGAGTTGGTGATTTAGAGTTTGATCAAGAAGATGTAGGATGTTTTTGGGGAGATCGACTCTTATGAGGGCTTCTAGTTTGAGGTTTAGATTTGTATACCATTCATAGTCAGGCCCTCCTTCTAGCGCCAAAAATGTTGAGGCCTCATAAATCTATGGCAACAACAAGGGGGATAACCACCCAGTCCAGACCTTAAAGCAGCTCCTTGTCCGTTTGGGATAGTGGCTCCGACTGGAAATAATGGGACCAGTTTCCCAGTTTTGGGTTTTATATGATTGTTGGGTTTCTTTCAAATGATTTGCAAGGAGAATAACTAAAAAACTAAGATAACTTTATTCTAAGATGCAAAACTTTGAATTAAATTTGATCTAATCTAACCCGGGATAATGTTGATTTTATGTGATCTAAAATGATATCTATTGAGTCTGTGATGATTTAGATCAATCACAGACTTAATAGAATTAATAATTTTGTAAGATAATCCTTTTGAAAAAATAGTTAATCAGAGGAAAATGTGAAACATATCGCATATATTCTGATGATCATATATAAAACAAATCAATTTCTATTCTGATATCGTACAATAGTGAAACTGATACTTCAAACATAAATAATTGATCTCATACATAATTCATAAAAATCTAGATTTAACACTAATGTTAAAATAGAGTTTAGCATACACAATAATAGTACCAGATGTTTGTTGTCCTGCTCATCTGACCATTGATAATAGGCCACAATCAATCTTCTATCAATAAGTCTTTCAGAGAATACAATAGTGCAACAACAATGATTAACCAAGATGATATATAATTGAAAAGACCATATTCCATTATCTTATCAAGACATCCACAAACATACAGTAATGCATCCTTCGTAAATGTTCTTAATAAAAATCCTGGACCCTTCTCTAAATGCATGAGAAGGGTTTAAATACTATGTTAACTACTTGCAAAAATGGATTATACAAAATATCTTATGAGGAGGTTTCTAACAACCTTCCTCATTCCTAGTATCTAATTGCTAAAATTGAAATTGTCAAAACAAATTAACTCATGATCATGCTTGATGATCAGTTGGTGCAAGCTCTACTTTTCTATTCACAAAAATCGGACATTGGTTGGACTTATGGAGGCTTCCTGAACATCAAGTAAAAGTGGCAACATTTTTTGTATGGAATCTAGAGAACAATTCAATGTCATTATTTGACTATGAGGCTTAACCAAGAATTGCCAGTATGCTTCCCAATTAGTCTTTTTCAACTGTGCAATTGTTTCTTCTCATAATTGAACTGTATTTTTCCAACTTTTCTCCAATATTTTGAGATCAGGAATTGATTTAAGATCTACTTCTTTAATTAAACGAGAGGTATGTAACATGTGGTTGATTTTTTTGACAATGCTCTTTGATATGCCTGATGCTCTAGCTATTTTCAATTCTACCTGTTTTACCTATGTATCCTAGTCAGTAAAGAGAATATCTTTATAAGTTTATTTGATCTTTGGGAGATTTGATCTTCTCCCTTCCTCTGAATCTTGCCATTCAATATAGCCAAAAATTTTGGCATTGAGCTCATTAAACTCAATTCTCTGATCAATGACTGTATTAGTCAATTTTTCACTGATTTCCAAATGTGGAACTATGTCTAACATTTGTAAGACAAACAAATCTTGTTGTTTTGAGAGTAGGGCATTTAATGTCAATGCTTCTTTAATGAATTCCTCTAGATTAGGAATGCCTTCATACTTTGTAAGATTTTCTCTCAAATATTCAATCAGTGTGTCTTTGCTTGATAAGTCATTTTCATGACTTATCTTAAGTACTTCCATATCTTGCTGTAATTTAAAGAGTTGTTGCTCAGCTTTTTGATTCAAATTTCTCCTTTCTTCATCTAGTTATTGTTGTAGTTGCATTATTTTATCATCCTTCTCTTGAACCAAAATGGATACTTTGGCTACTTTGTCCATTGTTGCGGTAGTATATGCTCCAGTAAATTGTGATAACTGAGTTAGGTTGTCAATTGGGTTTGACAGGGTGTCTTTCCATACAACTTCCATGATCTCATTACCTGGGGGTGTTTCAATCCTTCTTCTCTTTCTCTGTTTCCTGACTACAACTTTATGAAGAGGGATGTAGAATACATCCAATGGAGGGATATCAATTACCTTTAGAATAATTTCAGCAGTAGGAAATGCAGGAATAACTTCTACATCTTGGGAGCTTGTCCCAGGACTTTCGGTGGTTTATTTTACTGAAACTATCTGACTGTGGGGGGTCTGAAATCCTGTGTTTTTCTGTGTGGATGATCCCTCGGGGGTATCCATAAATGTATTACTAACTGAAGTCCACAATTTATCTAGCTCACTTTCATTCTACGGGTCTGATTCTTCTGATCTGATCACCTTGCTTGGTTCAGTCATATAACTAGTAATCAGGATATTTTGTGGAATACACTTGAGTCTTTGCTCTCTATACTCATGGAATATTTGTAATTCCTCTGGGTTTAGATTCAATCTGACAAAGTTTTGAAATTCTTCAAAAGTTTCAACGGATTGCAAAACTTCTTCAAATCTATCATCTGTGTGTATGACAAGTCTGATTTTGAATGACTGAGTAAATTTATTAGTGATCTACTATGGATCGAATTGCCTTGGCGGTAGAACAGGGAGATTCAAAAGCTGAATTTTCTGGCATTCTTTCGACGCATGATTGAAATTCATGAGGGAGAATGAACCACACTGAATTGGGAAACTTGGCCATAAATATTTTTTATTATCTTTCAGAGTTATAGTAAGTCCATTGCCAACAGTTTGGTAAGCCACTTCTCTTGCCATTAGTTTATCTGAAACATACAGAGGAAGCACATGTGGAGGAGCATAGCTTCCGAATACTCTGATGTATGAAAATGATTCTTCAATGAAACATCTTCCTATCATTTGGAGATCTGTGATAGCTTCCTTAGTGAACCTGGGGCTCTCTCTATCAAACATTAACTAATGTAATGGTAATACAACCCCATAACATAACCTATGGAAGTGTGGTACAAAATGATGTTCCCATATCTATTTATGACTTAAATGAATAGGGGTAGGGTCCTCGGAAGTCCATTTCCAACCCATAATTGGAAAGTTGGTGGAGAAACAAATGGCGTCAAAAACATATGCGCTCATGAAAAATTGGGGGACGGTTTTGGAAGACATAACTCTTGCCTAGCGATATTCAGTAATTGCTTTGGCTAGGTTTTCAGAAAGAATGGTTTCCCAATTCATGATGTGAGAATTAACACAGGAGTCAATCAAGGGAACCCAATTAATAGAGAACTTGGTGTTATCAGGGAGACCATATAATCTGCACAACATTGAGGCTGCAAAATTGTAGGGATTTTCAAGTGAAGCAATAGGATACATACCTAATTTATCATGCTTAAACTTGTTATCCATTTTCCTCCTACCTTGAATCATTTTGAAAGGGTCTTCATTATTATTTGCAAATTTTTCGACAAACTGGTTATCATAGATGTCTTGTTGGTCAGGCAGTTTGTACATGACTTTCAAATCTTCAACTCTAAAAGAACCTAAGATTTAATTCTTAATGGTTCTAAATTTTTTGCCTTCAATTTTTGAATTCTCAACCTCCCATCTTATCATATTAGTATATGGTAAAAGCCTAGCCCTTGCTGCTAATCTATGAAGGAAGGAGCATGCAAGATCTTTAAACTGTAAATCTGAGGGCTTTGCATCATCAGCAGTTGCCTTGACCTCCGTTACTTCAGGTTTTTCATCTTCGAGGATAGTATAGATGGATTTTCATGTTGTAGTACCTCCATCTGCAGCGCAAACAGTATCTGTGATTATGGACGACATTTTTGTACATTCAAATTCCGCAATAGTTTGTTTGCCGTGTTTCTGCATTATCTTGCATATGGACATATCTTGAGGAAAAATCCCTATTTAAGATAGAGAAATGATTAAATGATGAAAGATATATTGAAATGACTGATTTTAAAAGAAAAGATCTGGGAAGCAACTGTATCATTAATTAGCCATAACAAAATAATAAATGTTTGCATTGGGATGATGAAACATGTTTAATTATTTCTGACATGATTTATTTTCACATTAAAAACTTTATTAAACCCTGTCAGATCCTTTGCATCGCGTATTTTTGAACTTGTTTTGTGAAGCAAATTTATTTAACAAGCATTATGTCATGCGATATGCGATTTCGCGATATCGCGAAATCGCAAAATCACCTTTATCGGGATATCGCAACATCGGAATATTGATAAGTCATGTCTTAATTTTTGAATGTATATGTGCGATTTATGATGCCGCTTGCGAAGTTCAAATCGCAAATCACAAATCGAGATTTTATGTTTTGTGCTTAACTTTTAATGGGAAAAAAATTATGCGGGATGCGATTTGCGATAGGGTGATCACAAAGATATGAAAATGGAATTTATTAATTTCTTTTTGCTTTTTTTTTTTATTTTCTAAAAAAACAATGTTTTGGAGTTTGATTTTTTTATTTGAAATGAAAAAATACATTTTAAGAAGGGTCCCTATTTATATTATCAAAATTTTAAACTATTTTGAAAATGAAAATTGAGGGGGGGGGGGGGGGGGGGTTGTTGCATAGCACAACACGTTCCTAAAAAGAATGGTACATGATGGATCTGCATGGACTATAGGGAATTAAATGAAGCAACTCAAAAAGACCATTTCCCTTTTCCATTCATTGACGAAGTCCTAGATACCTTGGCTGGGAAGAGGTTTTTCTCCTTCCTGGACGAGTTTAGCGGGTATAATCAAAACTAGATAGCCCATGGGGATAAAGATAAAACGGCCTTTACATGCCCTTGGGAAAATTTTGCGTACCGAATTCTTCCATTCGATTTTTGTAATGCGCCGACAACATTTCAAAGGACAATACTGGGAATTTTTTCTGATCTAGTTGATGATAGTGTTGAGATTTATATGGATGACTTTACTCCATACGGGGACTCATTTGAAGAAGGATTGGAAAATTTAGAAAAAGTACTCAAGATATGCAAACAGAACCATGTCTCTCTGAGTACACTAAAATGCCACATGATGAGGGAAGAGGGAATAGTTATGGGACACTTGCTCTCGGTTGCTAGAATTTGAGTTGATCCTGCCAAGGTAGAGGTAATATTACATTTTCCTGTACCTAATACACCCACATAGGTACGCATTTTTATTGGTTGCACTGGATATTTAGACATTTTATAGAATTTTTTTTATAAGATAGCATCTCCACTCTTTCAACTGTTAACTAATGATGTAGAATTTCTATGGAGAGATGATTGTGAATCAGATTTTATAAAGCAAGGAACTTATTTGTGGAGCTCCAATCTTGTGAGGACCGTATTGGGCACTCCCATTTCACATCCATACCGATGCCTCTTAGACATCATTTGGGGCATTTCTAGGACAATAGGAAGATAAGAATCCATACACAGTTTATTATGTCAGCAAGAATTTGACTCCTGTTGAATTGAACTACATGATAACTGAAAAGGAATTCCTAGCTGTTATTTATGCCATCAATAAATTTCGACACTACATTACTAGATATCCTACTTTTTTTCATATTGATCATGCAACAATAGATGTACTTGTTGAATAAACTTATCACCCCTGGTCACATTACAATATGGTTGCTATTGATTCAATAATTAGATATTATGATAGTAGACAAACCAAGGAAGGATAATGTAGTTGCTGATTTTATGTCTATCTATCTTGCTACAGGAAAGGTGCCTCGCCACTTATCATACAAGGAACATAGGAAGATCATTCATCATAGTGCCCGATATTCCTAGATAGCAAGATATATCTTCCATACAGGGGTCGATCAACAAATCCGACGTTGTGTAGGAGAGGATGACATCTATGAAGTCCTCAAGGCTGCTCATGATGGTCCTTGTGGACGGAATTTTGTAGATAAGAGGACATGGCATAAAGTGTTACAAATGGGATATTATTGGCCCTCTATCTTCCAACATGCAGGAGACTACGTCTGAGGGTGTGACAGTTTCCAACGGATGGGTCAGCTTGGTCGATCAGATAAAATTCCATTACAGCCCCAAGTAGTCCTTGAACCTTTCAAAAAACGGGCTATCGATTTCATTGGTCCTTTTAACCCACCTTCACATCAGGAAGTTTACATTTTGGTCTGCACTGATTATGTAAATAAGTGGGTGGAAGCCAAGGCTGTTGTGAAAGAAACATAGCAGGTTGTTTCAGATTTTCTATTTGAAGAGATTTTTGCTCGATATGGTGCTCCAAGAGAGATTGTTTCAGATGGAGGAGCACAATGAACATCACATATGATAGAAAGGCTTATGCAAAAATATGGAATTAAACACAGGGTGACATCTCCATATCATCTCCATGCGAATGTTCAAGTGGAAACCACGAACAAGGTATTGGAAAACATCCTTACAAAGGCTGTGGCAAGACATCATTGGTATTGGGCTGAAAAAATTCCTGAAGCTCTCTGGGCATACATAACAACATGGCAGAATACAACATGGTTTTCACCATTTGAGTTGGTTTATGGGAAATCCCCCTTGTTTCTGATAGAATTTGAGATTAGTACGCTCATACCAGCTCTTGAGGTAGGACTTGATTTGTCAGATTCCCAGAAACACTGACTGGAAGAGTTAAATGAACTAGACGAAATCCGTTCAATGGATATCCAAAAAATTGTTGTGATTCAACAATAGAGAACAAAATGGCATGATAAAATTATTAAAAATAAGGTGTTTCATAGAGGAGATTGGACATTACTCTATGATTCTCATTTTAAGGATTTCAAAGGAAAGCTTTGTTCTCATTGGATGGGACCTTATGAAGTTGATATGGTATTTGATACTGGAACAATTAGACTTGTCACAATTTATGATACACATGCTTATTTTATAGTAAACAGACATCGTCTGAGACTGTATCATCTCCCAACTTCTAAGGATGCCTTCATTAAACATCTCTCTGATAAATCTGGTTTGAAGGTTTTTAGTGCAGAGAATTCCTCCTCTGCATCCTTGAATTAAAAAAACATAATAATATATATATATATATATATATATATATATATATATATATATAAATAAATAAAATATTGTTACTACTAAATTGTTTTTTTGCAGGAACTACTACCGGTGTGAAATTCTACGAAGATTTAAATTTTTCTAAGTACCCAGTGTTGTTACTCCTTTGATGTTGTTACTCTAGAAAATTTTCTAAGTGTCTGGTGTTGTTACTCCTCCGGTGTTGTTACTCTGTAATTTTTTTTAAGTACCCAATGTTGTTACTCATCCGATTTTGTTACTCCATAAAATTTTCTAAGAACCCGGTGTTGTTACTCCTTCAGTGTTGTTACTCCTCTGGTGTTGTTACTCCTCCGATGCTGTTACCCCGGAAAATTTTCTAAGTGTCTGGTGTTGTTACTCCTTCGATGTTGTTACTCCTCTGGTGTTGTTACTCTGTAAAGTTTTCTAAGTACCCGATGTTGTTACTCCTTTGATGCGTTACTCCGAGAAATTTTCTAAATGTCTGGTGTAATAACTCCTTCGGTGTTGTTACTCCATAAATTTTTATAAGTACCCAGTGCTTTTACTCCTCCAATGTTGTTACTCCGGAAAATTTTCTAAGTGTCTGGTGTTGTTACTCCTTCGGTGTTGTAACTCCTCAGGTGTTTTTACTCCGCAAAAATTTTTAAGTGTCTGGTGTTGTTACTCCTCCACTGTTGTTACTCTACCGAGGCTGCTACTCTGTTGAGGTAAGTCGCCAGGTACGTCCCCATAGAATTTTACGTATTTGATTAAATATTCCATTAAAAAGACATTGACATGACCGTGGACGATCATTTATTAGTTCGGGGGGTGTTGTCATAACTGAAACGATGACATATCAAATCATAATAATGATTTGTCGACATCATCATCAGAACTCGTGTCGATATTACATTCCACGATTTCACCTCATTTCGCACAATCATTAAGACGCATCAGGACTAGAGATAAGTGCACTTTGTTAAGTTAGATAATAATTTCTAACCCTGCGAAATTATTACCATCATCATCTACCATTATTACCATAATCCACTATGATTTTTATCATTTTCTGAAAACCCACCTACCATATTTTACTGTTACCCCACTTCATTTTCTACCATGTTATCACTGTAAGAGCTATGTGTCGATACTCCCTCCCAACATTCCTCTGTTATTCCAAAGTGTTGTTACAAAGATTCTGCGGAATAGGTGGATTGGCCGTGAGACATGAACCGGGAAATACAACTCTAGTTCGCAACAAAGTAGTTGTATGGTATGTATTTGTAGACGCATGTTGGGATGTGTATTTCGACAGATTGCAAGGATTTGACGAAAGAATTATAGCTGAATTTGCATTGAACCTGGAAGGGAATTACTCCAAAGTGCAGGATTTTAAAATTGTTGTCATAGAGGAGGTCGTCTCAGTGGTAAATGGACTACCACAACAAGGGAAAAAATGGTTTTCTCTAAAGACTCACTTACAAGAATTTCCATAATTGTTTTTACAAGCTGGGGAAATGGGGGTTTAGAAAGGAAGAGGATATGATCGTAAATCCCTGCCACATCCATGGGGCGAGGTGGCATACTTCGTGATGAGATATATAACCTGTGAAAGGAAAGTCACCACTCTGTTCAAATACCATTTCAAGCTCTTGGCTCATCTTCTGTTTGACAGGCACAAATTCACTCTTTGGATATGCCTTTATTCCTGTGGAAAAATCTTACGCTGATGGCATAATATGCCCGCCACTCCCGACAATTATTAGCGGTCCTTACAGATCATGGGTTGGTCCGCTTACTGGTAATGCACGCTCTGGCTCAAATCCTTGTGCCATGGTCACAATTTTTTGAATTATCAGAGGAATAATTGGATGCTATAATAGCTACAAGGGAGGAATATGAATCAGAAGGAATGGAAGTAGAAGAGGCCGCAGTCGATTCTACTACACAAGAACCAAAATCGCTTGTTTATTCAACAAGGGAAAAAACAATAGACACAGAAGATAATACAGTCGAGGCTACTAAAAAATAACCGGCATAGCCTGTGGGTTCAATTGGTATGGGAGTAATGGAGATAGAGGATGGGTTTGATGTTGTTCCACAAGAATCAACATCAAATGACAGTGCACAAAACACTAGTTAGAGGATTGGTAAGTGATGTTGTCACACAAGAACCAACACCCCTTTCCCAAGCGAATTTGGGTCCTGAAGTAAGCAGTGGTGCTACAAAAGAACCACCACTAGGTCATAAGAGCCATGGAATTATGGAAGAGATGGGTCCTGTAGTCGACACTGTTCCACAAGAACTAGTGTCAACTATAGGACAACCAGGTGATAAAAAATAAATCTTGTTCCAAACAGTAAATAAAGAAGGTGAAGAAAAAGAACCTGAGGTAGCAAACGTGTTCAAGACAAAAACAGAAGAGAATGTTCCTCATTCCCCATTTCTTGCCACCTTACCAAGAGGGGAAAATAAGTTTCATTCCTCTCGGCGCTTGATGGAACAAAGAGTTGTTCGTCCAGTTCTAGATTTTTTCGGAACGACTTTGGATACAACGGCTGGTACACCCACTCAGGCACTAGTTCTCGTTGATTCACAGACAGAACAAAATGGAGAATTTGATGCAGATACACAAGAACCTATGTTGATGGGAGGTCAAGATAAAGAAATGATGGACGATGCCACCTGTTTGGTCAATTTAGTGTGTCCTAAATTGCTACATTAATTTGTCAATCCGGGATTCGTAAGCTGACGAAGTGTGGCGCACTATATGTGCAAGATAACCTATCTCTTACTTTTTGTCATTTTTGGTTTTTTTACTTATCTTGGGGTTTTATCTTGGTTGGTTTCCTCGTGTGAGATGGAAATTCTAAAAGACAAGTATGGATATAAATGTTCAAGGAAATGATGTCCTTTATAATGATTTCCCAAACTTCAAACTTCAAGAGAGTTTTAAAACATGCAATAACAAAATTAATTCCTAAAAGAAAATGAAAATGTGCCACTATACTAGTCAAACAAACAGTGAACTATTGATCATGAAACCCATTACCCTTGCTGCTGCTTAAATACAAAAGAAACTGTGCTCAAATAAATCCAAGAATTGCAAGCAAAGTAAAGCTAAAATCAAATTACATCAATTCATATTCTGACCCCTCACCATTAGTCTCGCTATGGATTTCGGAGGTAATCATAAACAACTTGAGCAATCTGATATCTAATTTGCAGAAAAATAAACTAATATCAAATTACACACTCATACTTCAATCCCTCACCATTAGTCTCACTATGGCTTTCGAAGGTAATTGATAATGACATGAGCAATTTAATATCTAATCTAACTAATAAAGAAAATGTACAAAATTGAAATAAATAAAACAGTACTGGAATTAAAAGCTAAGAAAAATAAATCAGCAGAAGGACAAGACTGATTCCATGTCATTAGTCATTGTAAAACTATATGCAAATGCCCGGGCTGCCTACTGTAATCTGGAACAAAGACACTGATCAATTAACAACAGTATAAAGCATGAAAAATTATGGACAGAAATAAAACGTTAATATCATAAGAGATGTAATATATACACGTGAATAACTATGGCATAATGAACGTAAGGAAATGAAGCATGAAACTATACAGCAATAAACAAAACCTCGGCGTGTGCAGGGGCCCTCTGCACAATCCTCGGGCAACAACTATCAATCACGAATTATGCTTATGAACAGAGTCTTCTCATGTATTCAAAACACATTCATAATAAGGAAATAATGTCACGGCACAGTGGGCTTTATTTTCAGCAAAATTACATTACAGAAGCTAACTACTATGCGTATGAGAACGCATTATTTATAACAGAGGATGACATAACTACTTTTCTACAATCTGCGCTGATAAAAGACACGTGAACAACCACGTCTAGAAATCTAGCATTATGGCTACCGTGAAGATTAAATCTATGGATGGTGGCCGTTGGATTCGACTTATGGAGCAGTCCACAAGTGTTGATATGTCCCCTAAGATTTAGGAACGGCCACGCAAGTCTTCACGTGGTGAAAAATGGAGTTCTGTCACCGTAGGACTCTTAGGTTGACCACCGCTTGACTACCTTTGACCACGGCCCTCTTTGGTGAATTCGACTGAGCCAATAGGACTCGGTCCATATCCATGTCATTTCCAACTTGCCCATGTGGCTTGATTTTCCTGAAGACACCTGCAATATAGACTTTAACAAAATGGCTGCGGAAAGTTGAAGCAGCTGCGGAAAGTGACAAGATTCCGCAGCTCAATGAGCAAAAATCTAATTCAAACAGCAGACACAAAACATAGTTAAAAACCACTTTAAATGTTTTTTTATGATTAATATGCAATGATGTTGATGACTTAGGAGGTCTAGGTAAATGGAAAAAGTCTAGAAAGGTGTATAGGAAAGATGCAAGTTTGGGACTCAACATACCCCCACTGTGAAGGTGTTGCATGTCCCCTATGCAACCAAAATTCTGATCATCCTCCTTCAATTCATATGCCCTGATACCTCTGCCAGTACATCCAGTCTTCTTCTCCTCTTTCTTGGTGTTGCTAACATCCTGGGCTTCTTCATCAAGCATCTAAATTTGAGATTAATCAGTGCTCTACTTATCTTCTTGCATTTCTCCTTCAATTTCCTGTTATTTTGGTGCCACAGTCCCAGATGTAGCATAGTGTTGTCATGAATGATCTTGTCCAATCTGCTTTGCTCCTTTAATGCTTCATTTTCATTTTTAAAATGTCTATTTAAAACCTCCAACTCAAAGGCTTCTTGTTTCAACGATTGGACTAGAGCTTCTTGTGTTGTGTGACGCTGAGTGGATGAAGTGCTGGGACCCGTGGCTATTATTTCTAAGGATTCTATGTAATCATACACCTCTTGCTACTTTGGATCTATCTCGGGTGTCGTTTTCCTAGGGCTGTCCCCAAAATGCTGTGGAGGAGAATTGACTTCAAAATCTGGCCGAAAAGGACTCACGTCAACATCTTGAGGACTAGTTTCAACGTTTGACTGAGAATGAGGTGGACTACGGCCAGCTGGAGTTTTTTCAAGTGTTCCTTCTCCCAAATCAATAAAATGGGGTCCTTTTGTTTGTGCTTTCCTCCACTTTCCTTTAAGCCTGCTGCTTCTTCTTACATGCTGTGGACTACTGTCTTTTTCCTTCTGTTTTTCTTTTCCTTTCTTTTGGGCCATAGCTGACTGTTCCTGAAGGTGAACTAGTCTCTCAGACAATACTTGATGGTCTTCTTCTGAGGAAGGGGTTTGATGCACAGCCTCAATGCTTCTTTTCTCTTTTGATTTTGTTGGCTTTTTACCCTCAGTCTTTTCCTTCCTCCTTTTAGATAGTCTTTCTTCTCTACTAGTTCTTTCAACTATGTTAGTAGGAGTGCTTTGAGTTTTATCACCTGTTCTCTTTCTTCTACTTCTTTTTGGTGTACTGCCTTCAGGGGTTTCTTGGGGTTCTTCAAAGAAATTTCTAATTAAAAACTGCTCCTAGGTGTCCTTTTTCTCTTTTAATTGTTTTTCTATCAAGAATTTCATGAAACCATGGTGATACAAATGTGGTTCTACGTCCCCCAGATGCTTTTGGACAGTTACAGACATCTTTTTCAAACTGTTTAGTAAAAATTATGGCAGATTGAGGGTCTGGTTTTCTAAGAAATTCATCAACAGTCGGGTATGATACATGTACATTGATCCAAAACGTCCCTCACAGGTGATAAACTTTTGAATAACCAATAATAAAATGGCCCACTCTTCTTTTAAAGCATGAACAGGAATTCCCTTTTTGAAAATGGTAACATCCATACCTGGGTTACGTAGGATCACTCTCCAGGCTTCCTCGCCAATGCTCTTGTTCTTGAACCAGCATTCACCTTCTTGAGGGAGTTCTGTAGCAGCTGCTATGGATGCCTCAGTCACTGTAAATTTGAGGTCCCCAATTTCTACCTCTAGACCGTTGAAATACCTCGCAAAAGCTTTTGTTACCTCCTTATTGTAGCCTTTAAACTTTTGAATAAATCAAATCCATTTTGCCTTTTTCAATATGTCTTTGACTTGCGGGTATCCTTCCATAAATTTGGGTCCCTCTGGTTCTGTCCTCAACAACTGACCCATCCTTCCTTCTGTTCTTTAAAACTCGTCTGCGTGAGGAGGGTTTAGCAGAGGTAAGACGGCTGAATTAGCGGAAATGAATAGGGTTTATGAAGGAGACCAGTGACTGTAAGCGGATATCAGAGAATAGGTACACGGAATGAAGCGGAACAGAGAACAAAATGGGGTGAAGGCTTATGTGAGCACAGTGGAAATGCAGCCGTGAGGTCAATAGAATAGTAGGGGGAGTAAAGTGCATCCGGCAGTATTTAAAATTGGGTGGTTGCAGAGTAGATGCAAGCACGTTTATGAAACGGCTACGGATTTTGTACAGCTGAGAGAAGCCGTAGTCAAATCAACCACGTTCCATAATTACAGGTGGAGTATCAAAGTATAGCTGAACATGAGTGAAGACCGGAGGCTTGATTATGAGGCCGTTTAAAAATGAATGCAAGGATTGTGGGGGAATCGTATAGAGATCGTGGAACGGTTATGGAGTTATCAACGCAATCATTGCATATAATGGAGCTATGGTTTATAAATATGTAAAAATGTGCTTGAATGCCATTTGAAATAAATTTCTACTCATACCTTGGAATTCTTGCCATTTTTCATTAGTCTTCAATCAGTTGCTCCTCGTTGATGCTTTTGAATACCTCATGTCTTCAAAATATGTCCTCGTCCTGCATTTGATTTCATGATTGTTGAACTAACATCTGACTGTAAATTTTTGAAAAACAGAGTGGTGGCTGCAGAAACTGGTGTCAGCTGTGGAAACTGACACAACAATTATTTGGGTGAATGGAGATGGATAGATGATAACTGACTGAATGAAAATGATCATGAAAGAAAATTTTTATTGTTGAAATGAAATGAAATAGATGAAGTGGAGTGGAATGAAGTGGAATGAAATGGAGTGGTTTGTCATAAAACTTGTGAAATGAGAGAGAGAGG
Source organism: Pinus albicaulis (assembly GCA_034641835.2). Taxonomy (NCBI): domain Eukaryota; kingdom Viridiplantae; phylum Streptophyta; class Pinopsida; order Pinales; family Pinaceae; genus Pinus; species Pinus albicaulis. The sequence continues at coordinate 1,281,760,938 of CM076578.1, forward strand.
AATTTTTTTTTGGAAAATATAGGGTGTCAGGTGTTCTTGATTTTCACCCCACATTTTCTGTATAAGACTACCAATCAATGATTGGTTTTCAGGCTTATACAATTTTTTATTTTTTTTTAAACTGAAAAGGACAAAGGCTAGGCTGGTGGAGAAGAAAGATTCTTCTTCACCAACCTTATTGCAGAATTATCTTGAAACATTTTGACAAATTCCTCTTTTGAGAGTGGCTTATGATAGATATTTAATCTGTGTCCATTCACAATAAGAGGAATTTGAGATTCATCAATGGTCTTGATTCTTACCGCTCCATTGCTAAAGATCTTGTCAATCTCCTTCTTGAAGCTTCTTCTCTTTGATGTATTTGTCATGCCATTTAGCTCTTTGATATTGAACTAGATCAGTTCTTAGAATTTCCTCTTGTCTGATCTCATCTAGCTCATTCAACTGCTCCATTCTATTCTTTTGGGCTTCTGATAGATCCATCCCCAACTGAACTGCCATCTTGAAGGTTTTGACTTGGAACTCAATGGGGAACAAAAATTCTTTCCCATAAACAAGTTCATAGGGAGAATGTCCTGTTGTATTTCTCCATGTAGTTTTGTAGGCCCACAAGGCTTCAGGAAGCCTTTCTACCCAATCTCTTCTGTGTAGATGAATGGTTTTGGTGATGATACTTTCGAGAACTTTGTTTGTAGACTCCACTTGACCATTTGCTTGCGAATGGTAAGGAGTAGATCTTCTATGCTTGATTTTGTATTCTTCCATTAGCTTCTCCACCAGGTTGGATGTGAATTGGCTTCCCTGATCTGTCACAATTTCTCTTGGAATACCAAAGTGAGTAAAAATATCCTCATAAAGAAAATGAACAACTAAATTTTCAGTAGCAGACACTAATGCTTTGGCTTCCACCCATTTAGTAACATAATCAGTACAAACCAATATATACTTCTTTTGCTTAGATGGTGGATTAATAGGTCCAATGAAATCTAAGATTTTTTTTTTTGGAAAATATAGGGTGTCAGGTGTTCCTGATTTTCACCCTACATTTTCTGTATAAGACTGCCAATCAGTGATTGGTTTTCAGGCTTATATATATATTGAAACTGAAAAGAACAAAGGCTAGGCTGGTGGAGAAGAAGGATTCTTCTTCACCAACCTTATTGCAAAATTATCTTGAAACATCTTGACAAATTCCTCTTTTGAGAGTGGCTTATGATAGATCTTTAATCTGTGGCCATTCACAATAAGAGGAGTTTGAGATTCATCAATGGTCTTGATTCTTACCGCTCCATTGCTAAATATCTTGTCAATCTCATATGGCCCAAGCCAATGAGTCTGAAATTTTCCTTTAAAATATTTAAACTTGGAATCAAATAACAATGCCCAATCTCCTTCTTGAAACTTCTTCTCTTTGATGTACTTGTCATGCCATTTAGCTCTTTGATATTGAACTAGATCAGTTCTTAAAATTGCTTCTTGTCTGATCTCATCTAGCTCGTTCAACCGCTCCATTCTATGCTTTTGGGCTTCTGATAAGTCCATCCCCAACTGAACTGCTATCTTGAAGGTCTTGACTTGGAACTCAATGGGGAGCAGGACTTCCTTCCCATAAACAAGTTCATAGGGATAATGTCCTGCTGTATTTCTCCATGTAGTTCTGTAGGCCCACAAGGCTTCAGGAAGCCTTTCTGCCCAATCTCTTCTATGTAGATGAACAGTTTTGGTGATGATACTTTCAAGAAATTTGTTTGTAGACTCCACTTGACCATTTTCTTGCGGATGGTAAGGAGTAGATCTTCTGTGCTTGATTTTGTATTCTTCCATCAACTTCTCCACCAAGTTAGATGTGAATTGGCTTCCCTGATCTGTCACAATTTCTCTTGGAACACCAAAGTGAGTAAAAATATCCTCATAAAGAAAATTAACAACTGAATTTTCAGTAGCAGATACTAATGCTTTGGCTTCCACCCATTTAGTAACATAATCAGTACAAACCAATATATACTTATTTTGCTTTGATGGTGGATTAATAGGTCCAATGAAATCTAAAGCCCATTTTTCAAAGGGTTCAATGAGTACCTGTGGTTGCAATGGCATTTCATTTGAAAGGGTAGGTTTCCCTACTCTTTGGCAGCCGTCACACCTTTTGACATATTGTTTTGCATCTTTGAAGAGGGAAGGCCAACAATATCCTAAAGAGAGGATTTTATAGGCTGTCCTTTTGTCAGCAAAGTGTTCGCCGCATGGTTCATCATGACATGCCTTGAGGATATCAGGTATTTCATCCTCCCTGACACATCTTCTGATCACAAGATCTGGCCCTGTTTTAAACAATTCGTTAGAAATCCATGAATATTTTGAACTTTCCTGAATAATCTTTCTTTTTTCACTTGGAAATAAATGTGGAGGCAGTTTCCCTGTAACCAAATAGTTAGCAATATCTGCATACCAAGGGGTCTTAGTAGTTACCGCAAACAAGTATTCATCAGGAAACTTATCCTCTACAGGAGAATCTTCTTTAGTATTCTGAATCCTAGACAAGAAATCAGCTACTGTATTTTGTTTCCCTGGTCTATCCAACACAATAATATTGAATTCCTGCAAAAGTAGGAGCCATCTTGTCACTCTGCCATTAGTAACAGGTT